>JAVIAB010000139.1:28929960-29232460 GCA_032433765.1 Megaustenia siamemsis
TGTCATGTTCAAGGTCTCCCCGATATCTTAGAAACCACCATCACCTTGGTCTGTGCCTGATGCGTCACCCAGGAACCATGCTTTCTGTTATTGGTCTTTCCAGTCCGCGGTTTTATGAAGTGGTTATGGTATTTTAATTATTAATTAAATGTATACACAAGTAAATAACTTCATATCACAGTGCATCTCCGAAATAAAAATTGAGAGTAGCTGGAGACAATTCATCATTCTTTAAAATAAAGAACATTCTGTGCAACAAATCACTGTCAAATTAAGTAAGAGAACGAGTTCTGTTTTGTTACATAGATTATGTGCCATCTCAATGAATTAAGTCAGGATAAATTAATGTGCCAACGAGAAGTCAACTGAAGGTATAACAAATGTGGTCCTTCTAAAGAACGTTGAGGTTATCATGGTAAGGTTGATGGCAGTAATGAAGTCTGAAATGAAGCTAATGCAAAAAAATAAATAAATAAAAACCGTATTCTGATGAGAAAAGTAAAACATTGAACTTTCTTTGTAAGTCACGAGAAGAGGTAAACGTGATCAAAAGAAAAGAAAAAAAATGTAGCAGTTGATATATTAAAGAAAGAGAAACATGAAGATAACTTGTAACAACAGAAAATAATCGTCATCATCAACTACCATGCCTGCTGGCGTAGGTGATCATGTCTCTCCACAACTTTCTATCTCGACAGTTATTTATCATTTCTGTTGTTGACATTCTGCCAAGCCATTCTCTTAAGCTGTCTGGTCTTTTCTCTTTGCTTCCCTCTATTTCTTCGTCCTTAAATTTTCCCAGTTGTCACAATATATTTTAGCTGTTCCCTTCTCATTCCATGGCCAAAACATGATGATTGTTTCTTCCTATTATATAAAATGAGTTCTCCTTTTGATTTAGCCTCTTTCAGAAAGTTTTCATTACTCTTCTTAGCTGTCCATGATAATCTCAACATTCTTCTGTAAAACCACATTTCCACAGCCTCTATTGATGTTCTTGTTTGTTGTCCCATTGTCCATTAATCACATCCATATGTTAAGACTGGCTCTACATAACATTTAAGAACTCTTTTTCTTGTTTCTATTGTTAAAAATGAATAGCACAGTATCTTCCTCATTTTTTGGAAAGCTGTTTTTTGCCTGAGCCATTCTTCATCTCACCTCTGTTGTACATCTATCATCTCACCTCTGTTGTGCATCTATCATCTCACCTCTGTTGTACATCTATCATCTCACCTCTGTTGTACATCTATCATCTCACCTCTGTTGTACATCTATCATCTCACCTCTGTTGTACATCTATCATCTCACCTCTGTTGTACATCTATCATCTCACCTCTGTTGTACATCTATCATCTCACCTCATATCATCTCACCTCTGTTGTACATCTATCATCTCACCTCTGTTGTACATCTATCATCTCACCTCTGTTGTACATCTATAGGGTGTTTATAAAGTCTCACTACACTTGGTATCTAGGTCAATTTGAAAAAAATGTTTATGACGTCATCACAATATGTGCTCAATGGTAAGTTCATTTGTTGCGACAGTTTTCTTAATGACTTGTCTGGACTTTTAAGGATTCTGTCTTGGATATCTAAACATATTTCATCATTCACAGCAGGCCTACCAGATCGTGGAGCATCTTCCACATTTCCAGTAGCAATAAACTTATTCAACAAATTTCATTGACAGTGGGAGCACATATTGTGATGACGTCATAAACATTTTTTTTTCAAATTGACCTAGATACCAAGTGTAGTGAGACTTTATAAACACCCTGTACTATCTGAGGTTAACATTAACAGAAATCAATAAGCAGCTTACAAGTTTGGCAAGGACAAATATCAACAAACAGTAATAAGAAGTAAGAGCAGTAGCTGGAAAATGTGGAAGAATTATCCCCGTACCTGTAGTTGATGTTAATTTTCTCTTAAAATAATTCCATTTTTTGTTTTCTTTATCTATACATTTCTTAAATGAAGTAACTTATGGCAAAGTTAACAATAAATGATGTGAATGTTTTAATTTACTTATGCGTGAAGGACCAGTATTTCTGATTTTGTAACAATTTGCTTGCTCTGTATTACAGGAGTTTACTAAATCCTGTGTAGCAATCTTCTGAAAATTTGGTCTTGTCACACCGGATATTGTTGTCAGTTGGAACATAAGAAATAAATAAATAAAACCTCTAAATTGTCGATGTATCCGACTACAATGAATGGGGTGACAGCATTATACCCCGTGACTGAGAAAGGAGCCAGAAAGCCAAAATGTGCCAGATGTAGAAACCACGGGATGGTGTCCTGGCTGAAGGGACACAAGCGGCACTGCACGTTCAAGGACTGTACCTGCCCGAAATGTAACCTGATAGCAGAGCGACAACGGGTGATGGCAGCCCAGGTAAGTCATTGGATAGAACCACTAATGAGAATTGCTCACTTGGCATTTCCCAACCAGTAAAATAAATAAAAGCTGTATTGTAAACTCTCGAATTCCTTCTGTGATATTCAAACACAATCCCTCATAGTTCTTATCCTTCTGCTCATACTCATGTTTCTCCTGATACTACTAATCTATCCCTTCCCCCTTCTGCTCATACTCATGTTTCTCCTGATACTACTAATCTATCCCTTCCCCCTTCTGCTCATACTCATGTTTCTCCTGATACTACTAATCTATCCCTTCCCCCTTCTACTCATACTCATGTTTCTCCTGATACTACTAATCTATCCCTTCCCCCTTCTACTCATACTCATGTTTCTCCTGATACTACTAATCTATCCCTTCCCCCTTCTACTCATACTCATGTTTCTCCTGATACTACTAATCTATCCCTTCCCCCTTCTACTCATACTCATGTTTCTCCTGATACTACTAATCTATCCCTTCCCCCTTCTACTCATACTCATGTTTCTCCTGATACTACTAATCTATCCCTTCCCCCTTCTACTCATACTCATATTTCTCCTTATACTACTAATCTATCCCTTCCCCCTTCTACTCATACTCATGTTTCTCCTGATACTACTAATCTATCCCTTCCCCCTTCTACTCATACTCATGTTTCTCCTGATACTACTAATCTATCCCTTCCCCCTTCTACTCATACTCATGTTTCTCCTGATACTACTAATCTATCCCTTCCCCCTTCTACTCATACTCATATTTCTCCTTATACTACTAATCTATCCCTTCCTCCTTCTACTCATACTCATGTTTCTCCTGATACTACTAATCTATCCCTTCCCCCTTCTACTCATACTCATATTTCTCCTTATACTACTAATCTATCCCTTCCTCCTTCTACTCATACTCATATTTCTCCTGATACTACTAATCTATCCCTTCCTCCTTCTACTCATACTCATATTTCTCCTAATACTACTAATCTATCCCTTCCTCCTTCTACTCATACTCATATTTCTCTTTATACTACTAATCTATCCCTTCCTCCTTCTACTCATACTCATATTTCTCCTGATACTACTAATCTATCCCTTCCTCCTTCTAGTCATACTCATATTTCTCCTTATACTACTAATCTATCCCTTCCCCCTTCTACTCATACTCATGTTTCTCCTTATACTACTAATCTATCCCTTCCCCCTTCTACTCATACTCATGTTTCTCCTTATACTACTAATCTATCCCTTCCCCCTTCTACTCATACTCATGTTTCTCCTTATACTACTAATCTATCCCTTCCCCCTTCTACTCATACTCATGTTTCTCCTTATACTACTAATCTATCCCTTCCTCCTTCTACTCATTTTCGTACATTTTTACAGCCTTCCTTTACCATCTTCTTTTTTTCCCTCCTTATCATCCTTCTTCAAAAACTCAATCCCCTTCTTATTGTCCTTCGCCTCTTTCATCGTCTTCTGCTTCTTACACTGGTTAATGAATTCATCCTTATCCTACTTAAATTATATCGTTGTTTTTTCTTTTCTACTCCTCCACCTTCTCCTATTCCTTCTTCTAAGCATCCTCATCTTCTTCCCTTTTCTCCTAAATCTCCTCCTTTTCTTACTACTCTTGCTACTACTACAGCCACTACTACTACTACAAATATTACTACTACTACAACAATAATAACAACTACTACTACTATTACTCTTACTACTACTACTACTACTACTACCACCACTTCTACTACCACTACTACTGCCACCACCACTGCAACTAACACTACCATCACTTCTACTACCACTACTACTACTGCCACCACTACTGCTACTAACACTACCACCACTTCTACTACCACTACTACTGCCACCACTACTGCTACTAACACTACCACCACTTCTACTACCACTACTACTGCCACCACTACTGCTACTAACACTAGCACCACTTCTATTACCACTACTACTGCCACCACTACTGCTACTAACACTACCACCACTTCTATTACCACTACTACTGCCACCAATACTGCTACTAACACTACCACCACTTCTACTACCACTACTACTGCCACCACTACTACTACTAACACTACCACCACTTCTACTACCACTACTACTGCCACCACTACTGCTACTAACACTACCACCACTTCTACTACCACTACTACTGCCACCACTACTGCTACTAACACTACCACCACTTCTACTATCACTACTACTGCCACCAATACTGCTACTAACACTACCACCACTTCTACTATCACTACTACTGCCACCACTACTGCTACTAACACTACCACCACTTCTACTACCACTACTACTGCCACCACTACTGCTACTAACACTACCACCACTTCTACTACCACTACTACTGCCACCACTACTGCTACTAACACTACCACCACTTCTACTACCACTACTACTGCCACCACTACTGCTACTAACACTACCACCACTTCTACTACCACTACTACTGCCACCACTACTGCTACTAACACTACCACCACTTCTACTACCACCACTACTACTGCCACCACTACTGCTACTAACACTACCATCACTTCTATTACCACTACTACTGCCACCACTACTGCTACTAACACTACCACCACTTCTACTACCACTACTACTGCCACCACTACTGCTACTAACACTACCACCACTTCTACTACCACTACTACTGCCACCACTACTGCTACTAACACTACCATCACTTCTATTACCACTACTACTGCCACCAATACTGCTACTAACACTACCACCGCTTCTACTACCACTACTACTGCCACCACTACTGCTACTAACACTACCACCACTTCTACTACCACTACTACTGCCACCACTACTGCTACTAACACTACCATCACTTCTACTACCACTACTACTGCCACCACTACTGCTACTAACACTACCACCACTTCTACTACCACTACTACTGCCACCACTACTGCTACTAACACTACCACCACTTCTACTACCACTACTACTGCCACCACTACTGCTACTAACACTACCACCACTTCTACTACTACTACTACCCTCTCGAATGACGGCAATAAACGGAATGTCCCGTGTGCACCCGCGCACGTTAAAGAGCCCTTTGCAGTTAAAATAGAAAAGAGTAGGTCATAAACAACAGATTGTTCGCCTGCGCCATGATCATTTGATATTAAGACCGTCACAAATAATCAAACATATTTCTCCATAGGTCGCCCTCAAAAGACAGCAGGCAGCTGAGGACGCCATTGCTCTTGGAATCCGAGCATGCGTGTCTGAGACAGGAATTCCCATAATGACGCAAGGTCCATTATGGGGTCCTGGAACTGTTACTGCACCTCTTGCTGGAGATGACCTGCGTAATGGCGACCAGGACGAAGAAGACAGTTGTGGTAAGTGGTTCACAGATGTTTCAGATTTTAAAAAAGACAATTTTGCTTTTGCTTCTTTTTTCTCTCTTTTATTTTTATAATCCAAATAAATTTATGGGAATTTTCTTCTTATTTTAATCATTCTTAACAACGGATCAATTATACACGGTAGATAAACTATTGACTTCTCTTCTCTTTTTGGGCATCTCAGAATTTATCTTCAGGTAATGTCTTGTTGGTTAAAACATGTACACCGGTCACTATATTTAAGAATGACACCGATTCAAATTATTATTAATACCACTTCTTGTGGTATTTCTTTTATATTTCACACATCTCTTTGTCATTAAACACCCAATCTCTCTTTTTATCTCTTTCTCTCGTTGTTCTTTTTCACAAATTATCCTTTCAACTATCTATCTATCTATCTGTCTGTCTGTCTGTCTGTCTGTCTGTCTGTCTGTCTGTCTGTCTGTCTGTCTGTCTGTCTGTCTGTCTGTCTGTCTGTCTGTCTGTCTGTCTGTCTGTCTGTCTGTCTGTCTGTCTGTCTGTCTGTCGACCTCTCTGTCTGTCTGGCTACCCTATATGTCTGTCTATATTGTGATTATCACTGCAACTATTTTACTTTTCGTCTGCCTACTTGTCTATTCATCCACCAATCAATCGATACATCTTTTCGATTTTATTTTTATCATTATTCGAGTTTTTTTTTTTTTGAGAAGTTGCTTGTTGATAAATTTTTGGCTGTCCTTGAAACTCTCAATATTTCCCTGCTAAATCCCATCTCTGTGGCCTCTAATCGTCTATTCGTTTGTTTGTTTACTGCCAATGATTCACTGGCATGGGTCAGAATTAGTTCTATACACACAAACTGTAACTAGCAAAATATTTCACTAGCAATTATATAACAAACTGGAAGTAAAAACTAACCAGTGAAAATTACTAAACTTCAATGAAAAAATTAACTAAATGCAAAAATTAAAATCAAAGTACTTTTGTAACTAACAATTATATTCATGTAATCACTTTCACTGCAGTCGGGGCATTCCCATCTCCACTCCACCGTCTGTTCCATTTCTCAAAACGTATGCAGACTGACTGTTCATGTAAGGTGTTGAGATTGTACACACATCTACTTTTCCCACTAAGCACACCGGATCGACCAGATCCCTTTTCCCCCTCTAGACTCATAGGTCTCTCAATATACACATTATTGTTCCACTCCATCCACCTCTAGACTCATTGGTCTCTCGATATACACATTATTGTTCCACTCCATCCACCTCTTTTTCTCTAAAGGAATGAAGAACCATATTGACGATGTCCTCTCTGCCCAGAATCAGGCTACGTTCAGTGACACAGCATAACTATAACTAACACAAAATCTCGCATAATAATTACACCACGTCAATACAAGTAACGGTGAAGATGTCCGTTCAGATTACACCACGTCAATACAAGTAACGGTGAAGATGTCCGTTCAGATTACACCACGTCAATACAAGTAACGGTGAAGATGTCCGTTCAGATTACACCACGTCAACACAAGTAACGGTGAAGATGAGATGTCCCTCCAGATTACACCACGTCAACACAAGTAACGTTGAAAATGTCCCTTCAGATTACACCATGTCAACACAAGTAACGTTGAAGATGAGATGTCCCTCCAGATTACACCACGTCAACACAAGTAACGTTGAAGATGTCCCTTCAGATTACACCATGTCAACACAAGTAACGTTGAAGATGAGATGTCCCTCCAGATTACACCACGTCAACACAAGTAACGTTGAAGATGTCCATTCAGATTACACCACGCCAACACAAGTAACGGTGAAGATGTCCATTCAGATTACAGCACGTCAACACAAGTAACGTTGAAGATGTCCCTTCAGATTACACCACGTCAACACAAGTAACAGCGAAGATGTCCATTCAGATTACAGCACGTCAATACAGGTAACGTTGAAGATGTCCCTTCAGATTACACCACGTCAACACAAGTAACAGCGAAGATGTCCCTTCAGATTACACCACGTCAACACAAGTAGCGTTGAAGATGTCCCTTCAGATTACACCACGTCAACACAAGTAATGTTGAAGATGTCCCTTTAGATTACACCACGTCAACACAAGTAACGTTGAAGTTGAGATGTCCCTCCAGATTACACCACGTCAACACAAGTAACGTTGAAGATATCCCTTCAGATTAAACCATGTCAACACAAGTAACGTTGAAGTTGAGATGTCCCTCCAGATTACACCACGTCAACACAAGTAACGTTGAAGATGTCCCTTCTGAAATACACTTTTGAACAGTTAGTTCATCTACTTCTTGTCATCTCTCAGCTTATCTCTTCCTTCCACATTTCACTACAATTGTATCTTTATGACCATCTCATCAGCACATCTATCAACTCCAGCATCTGCCTGTTGTCAATGTATGTGTTTCCTCTTTACCATTTATAGGTTAATTATTCTGTTTGGCTACAAAGTTATGAGAATGTTCCTTCAACTCGCCTGTAATGAAGACAGTCGTAAGATCTACACAAAGCTATGAAAATACGCATCTCTCACATATTCTTAGCACGTTTTATTTATTTGCTGCGAATCTTTTAATGTTTAGATTGATAAATTGTTATAAACATTTTAATTATCCTTTTCCCTATATCTTCGCCAGCTTCCCCGTTCCTTCAATCCTCCCTCCCTCCACTCTCTATTATTTTACTTCCCACATTTTTTAATATGTTATTAATGGAGGTTCCTGGTTATGATTTTATCCTTAACTTTTTTTAAAAAAAACTTTCTTACATTTAGATTCATAAATGTTATATTTTTTGTCATTTTTTGTTTTCAAGATCTTAAATGTATTATTAGTCTGTTTTTATTCCATTTGAATGAATTGATAGAAATGTTATGTACGTGCCACAGATGCTACCTGTCCCTATTGTTCCCGTACTCCTCTTGTCAATACGATGTTCTCTCTTTAGACAGTGTGTGGTGATTAGTAAGAGTATTGTTGACAGGAGCACTGTTCAAGTTTTCACAGAGCAACCAATGAGAGCGGGTGGCCAAATCGATATCTTGTCGGCGTCCAAAACCAAGAGAGCAGGTTCGAGTCCCGGGTAGGGACAAAGATTTTTTTTATATCTAGGGTGAAACAAACAACTGAGACCCGAAAACCTCACGTCGACTGCACTGGGCAGACTGCCTTTATTCAGTGGGCTTATAAATTCCCCATGGCAGACCTCAGTAATGAGGAAATGCCGTAAAGATGATCACAAAGCTACTCACTTAACGTGGCGTGGAGTAACGTCCCCTGAACATCTTCAAGAGAGTTTAGCTTATGACGGGTTCTAAGTTCGACAGATTTGGGCAGGTAGAGCTGTCATACTGAATAGAGCACCTGGTACTCCAGGTTGGAGACTCCAGTATATGTGTGATAACTCTATCTGTGTATTGTATGTTATGAAAAAAAAGAGGATCACATTCTGTCGAGGGGTGGTCATACAGATAAAGAAAGAAACAATATCCATTTGTAGATTTTGAGTATTATCTTTGAGTTATTAGCGGGTCATCATCATTGCACTCAGAACATGTCCATAAGAGCTCAGATCCCCTCCTCAGCAAGTATTATCTTTGTTTATGATCATAGTTTTAGTCTTTTTTATATTCATATCTAATCAATATTTTGTGTTTGGCATGTTTATTTCATTAAGTAGATGTTGTAGATTTTTAGGGTTTTCTGCTAATTATACAGTATCATTAACATAACTTCGGAATCATAGAAGGAAAAGGTATGTGTTAGCACTCAGAAAAAAATGACAAATAAACAACAACAGAAAAAAACAAAGAACAATATATGGTCCGAAGCAGGATTGAACCCGTACTTCATGGCACCACGCCTTGTCACGAGAAGCCGAACGCTTGGTATACTGCCACTTGGCTAATTAGCCGCGGATGAGACGCACAGCTCACGGTATGCACAGAGCACTTAACTCGGTAGCTTCTGCAACAAGCCGGACTTGGAATATGAGGAAACTGCAACAAGGAACACTTTTCATGCATAGCCTTCAATGGTTCCCGCCGCTTATCCACAATATACCGGAAGTTCACGTCCTCTTGAAAATGATGATCGTCGTATTTGTATATGTATAGAGCTTGGTGATGTTAGGCCATCGTTGTTGACTCCAATTCCGAACATTTAGACACACAGTTAGTCGTCAGATTATCCCCGTCGCACATCAAACAAAAGATAGTAATATTATCGTACGGCCCGTCTAGGGATGTATGATAAGCCATTACGATGACGTAGCATACAACAATGTCGTAAACAACAATTTCGCTCCCTTTAGATTACTAATTACTCTAGTGAAAGCAGTTTACGACGAAGAAAACACGGTGCAAATTTCCTAAAGAGATAAAACTGTGGCTAACGAAGTACTTTACATTAATAAGTAACATGGAAATAACTTGCGTCAAGGAATTCCAACAACGGTCATGAACAGCACCAATGTGACGTAAAGCGCAGATCAAGTCTAGACGGTGGAAGGTCGCATTCACAACACTTGATTTGTCGAAAATGGACTGTTGCCGGCGTACGACTTCGTTTTTGCAGATCCCAAATGCACTTTCTGCAGCGATCAAGAAAACGTGTTCATTATTTGCTTCGTCCGAGTAAAGAACTGTTTGTAGCACAAACTATCATGAAGTTTAACACTTTAACCTGTAATGTAACATATTTAACATTGTAATCTACAAAGTAAAGAATTGCGACGTTGTAATCTACAAAGTAAATAAATGTGACAATACAATCGATAAAGTAAAGAATTGTGACGTAATTTCAAAGTAAAGAATTGTAACATTGTAATCTACAAAGCAAAATTTTTGTAACACTAGAGTCTAAATTGTAAAATACTTGTGATAATATAATCTACAAAATAAAGAACTATGACACTTTAATCTGCAATAAATATAGAACTGAAGAACTATAATCTACAAAACATTGAACTATAACACTATAATTTACACAATAAAGAATCGTAACACTATAATTTACAAAATGAACAATTGTAACATTTAAATCTACACAATAAAGAATCGTAACACCTTAATCTACCAAGGTAAGAGCTGTAACACTTTAATTTACCAGTGTAAGAGCTGTAACACTTTAATCTACCAAGGTAAGAGTTGTAACATAAGAGCTGTAATACTTTAATCTACCAATGAAAGAGCTGTAACACTTTAATCTACCAAGGTAAGAGTTGTAACATAAGAACTGTAATACTTTAATCTACCAAGGAAACAGTTGTAACATAAGAGCTGTAATACGTTAATCTACCAAGGAAAGAGCTGTAACACTTTAATCTACCAAGGTAAGAGTTGTAACACAAGAACTGTAACACTTTAATCTACCAAGGAAACAGTTGTAACATAAGAGCTGTAATACTTTAATCTACTAAGGAAAGAGCTGTAACACTTTAATCTACCAAGGAAACAGTTGTAGCATAAGAGCTGTAATACTTTAATCTACCGAGGAAAGAGCTGTAACACTTTAATCCATGTTTTAAAGCAACACGTCGAGGGGAGATATAGTTTGCGATATTTTTCTCTTCTGTTGACCTCTGCTGCTGTTATGTTTCTTAGTGTTTCTAATGTTACCATCAATCCATCTTTTTCGTAGTCGACCCTTGAGTCTGATGGTCTCGTAACATTTATTAAAGGATTGTTGTGTTGTGTTTTAATCTTTCTGTCTAATCATGTGGTTATACCAATATAGCTTTTGTTATGTTATGTATTCTGTAAAAGGAATTATCCCTTCTTCATTTCTGATCTACTCTCTCATTCTTCTTCTTGTTAGTCCAATTTGTTTCTAATTCTAAGAAAATCATTGAATGCCACGTAAGTGTGACTTACTGAAGAATGTTGGACAGCTAACAAGGGCAACTATGACGATCTAAAAGAGACCAAAGCAAAAATAAAGCTTTTTTCCCAACATTAGGAGGAAACAATCATCGCTTTTAGTCATGTTCCACTTTTAGAATAAATAGAATGCATTGTCACAACAGAAAAACTGAGGAAAGACGAGCTAGAGGAAAGCAGAGAGAAGATGCAAGACAGTTTTTGAAAATGGCTTGGACGGAAGCCTAAAACAGAATTGATAAACAGTTGTAGAGATGGAAGGTGTGGAGATCAACTGCGCCAGCCGACATGGCACTTGACGATGATGATTTATTAATCTTCTTACTCTTTCTTTGTCATCATCTTCTTCTTTGCTGTCTTCTTTGTAATGCTTGCAAGAAAATACATTATTAACAAAACACGAAGACTCATGGACTATTTTGTAGAAAATAAATACATTTTTAGAAGAGATAGCAGTAAATAACTGTCCATAAATTTAACAGTGGCAGAATAAATATTAGATTAGCATTTTAGGTTCCTTTCAATAAAAAAAAAAGAAAAGAATACTAAAATTAACAGTAGAAATGCATAACAAAAAGTTACTGTTAAATGAGGTTGCAGTAATGATATAATAAGAAAAGAAGAAGACATCATAAAAGAAGAAGAAATATTGTTACAAAGAATTAATGAAAATAATATTAAAACAATAGCATTTATTTTATTTAATTTACGAAAAGACACATCAATAAGTAGCAATAACCGCAATAACGATATCGGAAGTAGCATAGAGAGACGTACCAGGACAGTTTTTTTTTTAATGTATGATTCATATCATCATTGTGTGCCGTCTCCACATTAAAAGTTGACTACCATGGAGCGCCATTTTACTCTGTCTCTTGTCTTATGTTAATTTATCGTTGTTAGTTGAAAGTATGTACAGGAAATAGCAGAAATAGTATTTTACAAATAATTTGAACGTTTTAAATCGTGTATTGAAGATTGTATTTCACAAAGTAGTAGAAATATATTAAAATGTAGCATAATTCTTTAAAATTAAAGGTTAAAAAATAGTATTTAAATGTAAAGTAAACTGGAAAAAAAAATAGAAAAAAATTTAATGGAAAAAAGAAGAAACAACAGCAATCTGTTTTATTAAAGATGTACAAAATAAAAATTATATAAGTTTTTGAGAAAAAAAAAAAGTATTAGTGTGCAATAAAACATTCAAAAACCTTAAAAATAAATTTTGAAATTTAATGAAAAAAAGAAATACACATTTGTTTATAATTTGTGGAGTATACGTAGCGTGAAAAGGATAAGGAGAAAACTGAAAACATTTATAGGTAGAAAAATAATTTAAGTATGAGTAGTAGAATGAGTATATTTTTAAATAAATCACACTAATACCAAGGGCAATAGGTATGGCAAAAAGTAATGTTAATGCCATGAAAAATATACTAACAACAAAACAAATGCCATGAAAAATATACTAACAACAAAACAAATATCAGCAGGGCTGAAACTAAGAATAGCAAAATGTTACGTCTTCTCAATATTCCTGTATGGTGCAGAAACATGGACATTAGACCAGAAAACAGAAACAGAAAATGGAAGCCTTTGAAATGTGGATTTATAGAAGAATAGGTTTAATTGGATGGAAACAAAAGATAACAAACGATGAAGTTTTAAAACAACTGAAAATAAAAAGAGAACTACTAAATAAAATTAAGACAAGACAAATGCAATTTTTGGGGCATGTTAAAAGACACAACAGCCTACTAAAAGTAATATTGAAGGAAAAATACAAGGTAAAAGAGGCAGAGGCAGACCAAGACTAACATAGACGAGTAACATCAAAAGATGGATAAGTCAATCTATGACAGCCTGCACCATCAAAGCAAGAAACAGAGTAGAATGGCGATCCATGGTAGCCAACCTTCGTTGCAGAGAAGGCACGCGATGATGATGATGATGAATACCAAGAGTAAAACTATTATAAGAGTACAGATATTAACAATCGTAAAAATTGTATTAAAATACCCAATAGTAACAAAACTGAATAGTATAATAGTTTATTAAGTATTTTTAGTCTTATTAAGGTAGTGATAACAAATTTGTAGTAGAAACAACATTATCGAGCGTAGGAGTTTAGCACTACCCCATGTTTTGTTGATGACGCTGGTATGAGAGTGCTATTGTTTGTGCCCAATTTATAACGTATGATTATTTGTTCTCAGCAAAAAACATTTACTAAAGATAATATAATTACAATTTTAAAAATAAACCCATAGATTGTCAATAAGATGAATAGCAGTAATCAAACATGATATCGATTGTACTAATTCAGGCAGTTATAAGGACGGACACAGATTACTTTATCACAATTTTATATAGTTATTCTTTTCATACAAATAGTATTATTTCTGTTATTACTATCACTTCTTAAAATATTGTTGCTACTAAATTTTCCAATATTGTTACTGTGGATCTTGTAGTAATAGTACTGTTTCACTTATTACTGTGTTCTTTTTTTTTTTTTTATTGTTTACGATCTTTTATTTATTGCAATAATAATTTTTAATAACTATTTTAAAATGAAAAGACGATTAGAGACCACAGAGATGGAATTTCGCAGAAGAATATTGAGAGTCCCATGGACAGCTAAAAAGACCAATGATACAGTTTGAAAACCCTCTCTTTTTTTACTTTACGTCCCTATACCTGTTTGTGTTAAATAAAAACGGAGTTCCTTATATCCTCATTCCTGATTCCGTCTCTATTTGTTATTTTCATTTTGTTCTTGTTCTTAGGAATCTCATCTACGTTGTGGTAGGAGAGAAATGGGTGAAAAATAAGGGTGGGGGAAATACTATGGGACTGTTTAATGTATCACACAATTGTTCTATACTAATGGTGAAACTTGTCAAATTATGTGGTTTGCTATTATAATTAAATTATGTGGTTTGCTATTATAATTTAATTATGTGGTTTGCTATTATAATTAAATTATGTGGTTTGCTATTATAATTTAATTATGTGGTTTGCTATTATAATTTAATTATGTGGTTTGCTATTATAATTTAATTATGTGGTTTGCTATTATAATTAAATTATGTGGTTTGCTATTATAATTAAATTATGTGATTTGCTATTATAATTTAAGTGGTTTAAGTAGTTCTTTAACTACAATAGTATTCTCCTTGTCAACTTGCTGCTTTGTGTGCAAGTGTATTAAAGTGATGTTGATATGTCAACTTGCAAGAAGCTTTGAAAAATGAGGATATATTTGAGACATGCCATTGTAACAGTTTTTATTTTATTGCATTCTTTTTAGTTGAATTATATAGTTTGTTTGTTACATGAACCTGTAGATAGAAGTTTGTCGCTATTCTCACGGCGGAAAAAGCAAGAACAGAAGAGAGGCTATTGTCATTTTAAAATAACTTGTCAAACTCGTGTACAATAAGGAAGCGAATATAATTACAAGACTCGAGAATATTTAACATAAAAATCTAGTGTTTACGAATTGTGCCAATCGAAATTGTACTAAACTACTGACTAACTATACTAGCGTACTGAATAATTGTACTAAAAAAACTGACTAACTATACTAAAGTACTGAATAATTATACTAAAGTACTGAATAATTATACTAAAAAACTGATTAACTGGACTAAAGTGCTGACTAATTATACTAAAGTATTGAATAATTATACTACAAAACTGAGTTAAAAAGTAAAGTACCCCCGTCACGCCAAGTGGCGTATAGGGAATATGATGTTAGTTACCATAAATTTTACAGACTTTCGGCACATGGTTTTTGGGGTAATGTGGTCGGTATTACGCCCATGCCGCTTTACTTTCCCAGAAAAAAAAACTCCGGTACCCATTAAAGGCTGAGTGAATCGGAAGCCGTCGGTTGGGATCGAACCCTACCTTTTGTCCTTTGTAGTCCAATCCACTAACCACTGAGCTATCGCGGCTCCCTGACCTCAGATATACTCAAACATTGTTTCCGTCCATGAGTAATTGACGTTTCAAGCTGGGCCTTGATGCTAAGACCAGGGGTGGTTGCGGCAAAGAGAAATTATAAATAAAGATCCCAACTGGTGCAGCCGGGATTTGAACTCACAACATCTCTGTTTCGAGACCGACGTCTTACCTCGAGACCAATGTATCATACTCTCTTGGACAATGTGAGTAGCGTGTTTCTGTGGAATGCGGAGTTTGTGTAGTCTAAGGAGACGACTTCGATCTCAGTATAAGGTAGGGCACGAATTGAAAGCCCACCTGAAGCGGTAGTAATTTAAAAAAAATAGTTTTCTTTATAACGTTGCCCTCCCTAAATCTCTTGGATAGTAAGATTCCAACATCTAGTCCTCTCGGATAACGGCAATAAACAGGGGTCCCGTGTGCACTCGCGCACGTTAAAGAACCATTTGTAGTTAATTCCGAAAAGAATAAGCAATAAATATGGCCCCTGTTCGGGCAAAATTGTCAATTTAAATTTAAATTCAAAGACTGGTGCCGAAAAGTTCTACAGAAGCAGATACCAAAATGTGATCCTGGAACTATTGTACAAAGGTTGTTCATTGCATTCCATTTCATTATTTTTAGTGGATTCAGTGCGGTCACAAATCTGTTTAATTTAAAAAAAAAAAAGACATTGTAAATAGCTATTGAAATGATTTAAAATGGCTGCCAACAAAACTAGAGTTGAACATTAAACATTTGTTAGCAATGTACCCATGTTCAATCTTCTCTTAGGATTGAACACAGTTTGTTTACATTTGAACATTATCTTTCATTATCTTAATTGTTGTGTGTTATGTGAATGTTTCTATGATCGATTTTAATTGTATAATTTCAAGTTTCAGTGTTTTTTGTTTTGTTTTGTTTTTACAAAATCTTTCTTTAGGTAGGGTGTAGGTAACAATCTAGATACATATTACAACCGTAAATGTATTTACGACATTATTGTCGTCTTTGCTTCAAGAATATTGATGGGCTAGGAGTGTGCTGTGCATTTTTTCCTCTCAAAAGGGGACGGTAGCCAATAAAATGTGGCAATCATAAACTAACTTTATTTCCTGGATATTTTTTTTTTCATTTTCCCGCTATATGATCCTCTGCTCATTCGATGACAGAACAGAGTGAGATGCCGTGAACTGTCTCTGAGTGAAGGCGAGTTGCGCAACGTTATCTTGTTTTCTTGTTTAACTACGCAGCAACATCATCATTTTATTACCAGCACCGTTAGATATTTATGACTGTACTTATTTCCCTAGCTACGACAGTGAGTTTTATATCATAAATGTATGCAATCATAATGACAAATGAATAAATATACTTCTTTACATATGCTATGGAAGATGAAAGAAGAAAGCGTTAAAAATTATGATGAGGTTTCTTCATCTTGCTATGGACGGTTGATCGATAGTTTAACACGATAAAACGATAGTTTAACACGATAAAACGATAGTTTAACTCGATAAAACGATAGTTTAACACGATAAAACGATAGTTTAACACGATAAAACGATAGTTTAACACGATAAAACGATAGTTTAACTCGATAAAACGATAGTTTAACACTATAAAATGATAGTTTAACAAACCGCCATCACAAAAACATTCATTGTTATTGAAAGAGAAATCTCGAAAACAAATGCCATGTCATTAATGGCGAGAGCCGCGATAGCTCAGTGGTTAGTGAACTGGACTACAAAGGACAAGGGGTAGGGTTCGATCCCAACCGACGGCTTCCGGGTTCACCCAGCCTTAAATGGGTACCGGATTTTTTTTCTGGGAAAGTAAAGCGGCACAGACGTAATACCGACCACATTACCCCAAAAATCATGTGCTGAAGGTCTATAAAATATATGGTCACTAACACCCTATTTCACTATACGCCACTTGGCGTGACGGGGTACTTACATACTATTAATGGCGAGGAAAATTGTACGTGATCAACCAAAAAAAGTCAAAAGTAAGGAAAAATCTAATTTGCCCAGAAGAAAAATATACCTTGAAGGAAAAGCAGTGGAAGAAGTAAATAACTTTGTATAACGTGGAAGCTGCATAGATCAGGGGGGAGACACAAGAAAGAAGATTAGAATCAGAATAGCGAAGGCAGCAATAACTTACCGAGATCTTGAAAAAGTATGGAAATCAAAATTAGTAAGCACAAAATAGAGCTCAGGATTTTCAAATCAAATGTATTATCCACCTTTTCTTATGCATACGAGAGCAGGAGAACAACAAAAGAATAGAAAATAAACTGGATGCCTTTGAGGGCAAATGCCTTGTGAAAATACCTATTATGCCAATACACATATCATTCTAGTCGTTAGCTCACGGAATCAAATACTAGTGCAGAAATAAAACAAAATTACAAAGCACCCAAAGATATCAACTATAAACAAGAGGAGAAGGGTGATCATAAGTTGGTCATGTGATGAGACGAGAAAACAAAAGAATCTCAAAGGTTCCCTCAAATGAGAACCAGATGGTCAAAGAAAAAGAGGCCTACCTAGAGCAACACTAAAAGAACATTAAAGCATAAGGCAACAACAACAGGCATCAACTTCCTCGCTGAGATTGAGCAGCTCGCCCAAAAAGATAGATAAATAGACAGACAGACATATAGACAGACAGACAGACAAACAGACAGACAGACAGACAAACAGACAGACAGACAGATAGATAGACAGACAGATAGACAGACAGATATACAGACAGACAGGCAGACAGACAGATAGATAGACAGACAGATAGACAGACAGACATACAGACAAACAGACAGACAGACAGACATACAGACAAACAAACAGACAGAGAGGTCGACAGACAGACAGGCAGACAGATAGATAGATAGATAGATAGATAGATAGATAGATAGATAGATAGATAGATAGATAGATAGATAGATAGATAGATAGATAGATGGATGGATGGATGGATGGATGGATGGATGGATGGATGGATGGATGGATGGATGGATGGATGGATGGATGGATGGATGGATGGATGGATGGATGGATGGATGGATGGATGGATGGATGGATGGATGGATGGATGGATGGATGGATGGATGGATGGATGGATGGATGGATGGATGGATGGATAGATAGATAGATAGATAGATAGATAGATAGATAGATAGATAGATAGATAGATAGATAGATAGATAGATAGATAGATAGATAGATAGATAGATAGATAGATAGATAGATAGATAGATAGATAGATAGATAGATAGATAGATAGATAGATAGATAGATAGATAGATAGTTACATGAGGTAAAAAAAAAGGGGGGGGGTTGTTACAGGAAGGATTCCCCTGGTATCATATGCTTTTGATCCACCTCTGATTCAGAGTTGTCGACTTCCCCATGATGAGTTAATACAACTAGCGTGTCTCACCACAGAATGCCACCCACGAATTCAGCTGCGGCGTATCCCTTGTGCTTGACATATGGTTGCGAAACAACGACATCCTTGAGAAAAGAACGATGCTTGGAATGTTGAACGAACGCTGAAACTTGTACAGCTATTTATCGTGCAAAGGTCTGGATATTTGGCTATGGAAAAGGTGCATATTTAGATCGTTTGTTCATGATTTTGATAACAATCGTGCGGGTTAAAGGTTCATCTTTCTGATTAGGACAATGGCTCCATAACAAAGAATGTGATTTGTAATATACTGATCAACACGAAGGTAGAAATCAATGTTTGTTTTAAAAAAAATGTTAATGAAAAGGATTAAATACAAAACTGTAAAAAGTAGATTACTATTGTATAAATTGCAACCATAATAATTATATATCAAAACTGAAATAAACATCAAGGTAAGAAAATATATAAAATACAAATATGAAAAAATCAATTCAAACGTAAAAATCGATTTTGTAAATTTTTAAGCAGTTCTCTCACAGGTAAATCAGGATAGGAAGTGTTAAAATAATGTATCCATCTGTCATCGATTTAGCTGTGACGATGCTGGATTTTAATTATTCTTGTGATCGATCTCGTCCGAGCAGTTAAGAGCATGTTTTCGCACATAATAGGTCAAGAAGAAATGCGTGTATTGATATGGAAATGAAGATGAACATATCATCCATGTTGTCGCCACAGATAGCGTGTTTGTCTGAAGCTTAGGTAGTGGCTAGAACAGAGAAATATTGTTTATTGCAAGGATCCAGTATTTTGAGTGAGAAACATTATGTTGATTTTCATCATTGAGTGCCGTCTCAGCATAGAAGGTTGGCTACCATAGAGCGCCATTCTGCTCTGCATCTGGCTTTGATGGTGCAGGTTGTCATAGGCTGACTTGTCCATCTTTAGATGTTACTCGTCCATGTTAGTCTTGGTCTACCTCTGCATCTTTTACCTTGTAGTTTCCCTTCAAAGATTACTTTTAGTATGCTGATATGTCTTTTAACACGCCCCCAAAAATCTATTTTATCTTTTTTGAATTGTGTTTAGTAGTTCTCTTTTCATTTTTAGTTGTTTTAATACTTCATTGTTTGTTTGTTGCATGAAAATCAACGTCGACAAAACAGAAGTCATGAATGTTGCCAAAAGTAAACAGAACATCAACATAACTATAGAAGGCTGGCAACTAAAACAAGTATAGGAATTCAAATACTGATGAAATTTAGTGACAAACGATAATCCACAAACAGCAGAGATGGAATCAAGATGCATCAAAGCTTGTCAAATCATTGGACAGTTATCATCACTATTGTCCAACAAGGAACTAACTGAGAGGCAAAACGAGCACTATACAATACAATCTTCATCCCAACGTTGTACTACCAATGCCAGACCTGGACCCTAGATGCAAGAACAATAAGAAAATAGCCTTTACTGAGATGAAATGTGTTAGACGAATGATAGGAAACAGTCTGAGAGATAAGATCATAAATGAAGAACTGAGAAAAAAGCTAGGATTAGCCCCCCGCCATAGAATATATAAAGAAACAACAGATAAAATGGTTTGGCCACGTGACATGGCAGAAAGAACAAAACACGAAACAACAAGCCTTCAACAAACGTTGTGAGAACACCAGACCCAAGGGTCGACCACGAAAATGATGGATGGATGAAATATTAGAAGCACTGGGAAACATAACAGCAGCAGAGGCGAACAGAAGAGCAAAAGACCGCAAATTATATCTCCCTCGACGCTGAAAGGTAAATGAGGAAGTAAAGAAGAAAAAGATCGTTTGTTTTCTTTTCTTTCCATCCAATTCTTCCTATTTTGCTATAAATGCACATTTCAATGGTGTCAATTTTCTGTTCTGTTTTCTTGTCTAATATCAGTGTTTCTGCACCATACAGAAATGTTGAGAAGATTTGCCTATTATTAGTTTTAGCCCTGTTGCTATTTATTTTGACGTTAGTGTATTTTTTCATGGCACTAAAATTACTTTTTGCCATGTCTATTCTTTTGTTTATTTCAGTTTTGCATTTTCCATCACTGGTTGTAGTGGTAGCTATAGATCTGAACTGTAAGTAAAAAGTAAAGTACCCCCGTCACGCCAAGTGGCGTATAGGGAATATGGTGTTAGTGACCATATATTTTACAGACCTTCAGCACATGATTTTTGGGGTAATGTGGTCGGTATTACGCCCGTGCTGCTTTACATTCCCAGAAAAAAATCCGGTACCCATTTAAGGCTGGGTGAACCCGGAAGCCGTCGGTTGGGATCGAACCCTATCCCTTGTCCTTTGTAGTCCAGTTCACTAACCACTGAGCTATTGCGGCTCCGATCTGAACTGTCTCCAGGCCTATTCCTTCAAATTTGATATCCACTTGTAGGTTTTGAGTATTATCTTTGTTTATGATCATAGTTTTAAAATTTTTTTATATTCATTTGATATTTTGACTTTTTATTACGCTAATTTTCACCAATATATTATTTCATTGTAAATACGAATAAAGTATTGCGTGAACCATCATGCTATTGACGGTCATTTTATGTATGTTCAGTATTCAATAGCAAATCTGAAAGACTTTATTTATGAGCCATCTATTTTCTTCTCCACTCGCTTTTTCATGTACTTTCGATTGTTATGAACGAAGGTATTTTGTTCTTCTTTACTCTTCCTGCCCAGTGGCGTATCCTGGGGTCTGAAAGAGAGCATGCAACTTTTAAAAAATGATAATTTTCTACTCACCCAGTTATTTGAAGTTCAGTTCTATTCTGCGGCTCTTTCTGCTAAAGTCCTCTGTTACTTTGTTATAAAAGTCATCATTGCCTTTCATCTCTACAAGAAGATCTTTTTCAATTGACATCATTGATAGAGCAGAAAGACGACATTGCCCCTGCGAGTTCCTTATGAAATTTTTAATGCGTTTTAATGCAGAAAACGAACGTTCCACTGAAGACGACGATGCAGGAATTGTCAATATTAATTCACAAAGTTTATGAAGTTCTGGAAGACCACTGTGAAGTCCTTTGTTCAAAAGAAATCTATGAATGTCGGACACATACATTTCTTTAAAGTGTTGGGATACAAACATTGCCTTTAATTCAGATCTCAGTCTTACTATATCAAAATATTTCCCATATATTCCGTTCAGTTTGGAAAACTGCTCTTCTGGAAACTCTTTTGAAAATGTTAAAAATTTCATACAGTCAAAAATTTCAAGAAATGACAAATCTGACAGAGAATCAAACCGGCTTTGTAACTGGCAGTTTACCGTATCATGAATTTCACAATACAGCCTTCTGTACTCATCCTTTGGGATAACTGAGGATTCTCGCTTTCTCTCTTTGTTGGAGGACCACACTTGAACTCTATTTTGGCCCAAATTGAATCAAAGCCAGTATTGCGCATTGTGAACATTTTTTCTTTTAACTCAACTATCTCTCTAGAGCAATATGTGATGTCCAGTGAATTTGACTGAAGGATATTAAATACAACATCTGTCATCAAAAAAATATCGGTGAACACAGCCAAAAGGAAATTGAATTCAAAATCTCCTAGGTTTGACAGAAATCCAACTGCTTCATTAATTGTTGCGTGATCCCAATCACCAGGTCGTTCCAAAATGCATTCAAATAAATCTATTAATTCATTATGATATTCAGAAACAGTCTGTACAGACTGGAATAATTCCATCTGGTTGCCGCCAGCTTGGGAAACCGTTTTTTCACTATGGTGTCCAACAAATGTGTTCTCTTTGCTGAATGAGTAAAAAATGAAGCAAAACTGCTAAGTGACGAAAAGAATATTCTACACGCACTTATGCATGAGACAGCTTGAGACAGTACTAAATTAAGTTTGTGTGCATAGCAATGGATGAATAATGCCTGAGAAACAACTTCCCTAACTCTCGTCTGCACACCATTCAATTGGCCTGCCATTACTGTTGCACCATCATAAGTTTGTGCTACTAGTTTTTCTCTACAGTCAAATTGATCAAGACTGTCTAAAGCCAGTTTTGACAATGCGTGACCACGAAAAGCTAATTCTTGTTTTCCTAAAAAAACAAGTAACAGCAATTAACCTCTTTAGGATTTCTCGATTTTCTTTAACTGTTTCATTGTGTTTCATAATACTTTCTTTTTTCTGAAAATCCAATTGAACATCAATTCTGCTGGAGCCAAACACTTGTAACGCTATCCAAGCGTGAATATGACTTTCAGACTTTTCGTATCTTGAAATAGCGTTATGTAAATTATTTAAATCAGAATACCCGCGTTGTCTGCTGTTCCAAGGCGAAGTGTCATTTACAAACAATATACATGGCCAGCAAAATAACTGACATAATGATTCCGAACCACAAAGCCAAACGACTTTCTTATATAAATCATTGTTAAATGAACGGACACATTTTGTTCCTTCTCGTTTCAAACTGCTTAACGCAGGAATCGGTCTGCCCTTTTTTACCAAGTCCAATTTTTCATTAAATGTTCGCGATTGAAACGGTCGCTCAAATAAATCTACAACATCATTAATAGAATCAGCCATAATAACCACAGTAAACAAATATACTAAGTTTAGTAATTAACAATAGCAATACAACATGTTTCTGTACAAACACAAAATATTAAATATCAGCTGATTAAAATCACGTTTGAAGTTTTGAATTCTGAAGGTTTGAAATCGAAACCACATCGCTGTGTAAATGTGCGTGTGTGTTGAGTAAAATCACGTGACGTGTACCAAAAATGACCAGAAATGGTTTACTAAACAAGTGTGTGTGTAGGCATTCAAGATTATAATTGCTTGCATTGTTATCATTAGTTTAACATTCAAATAAAAGTACTAGAACATAGAAATTGCACTGTTTCACACCAGTAAATAAATGTTCATCAATCAATTTATTATTTGCCAGTGCTAAATTGTTATAATAGTGATTGAATCATAAAATGTATTTATTTTTTTTTCATCGCAAGCTTACTGTGGAGACACGGATTTAATAAAACACACACAGTATATCACTGCGCTTATATGTAAAGGGACTATTTTAACGAAAGCAACTTCAAAATTGCTTCAGAGCGGGCTAGTTCAACTATCATAAAAAACGATTGGACATATACAATTTTCTTTTAACGTCAGTGTTGCCAGCACTAATTTTTGGAAAAATTCAGATTTGTGAGAAAAACATTTTAAAATATATTTTTGAGCAATGCTGCAAGGGCTAAGTTTGGATGGGGGATAGATCACTGACTGGTTTATCATTTTCGCAACTCCTGAAGGCATGCAATGCTTGCCTTGCTTATATTAAGTATACGCCACTGTATCCTGCCCCTGGTCAAATACCTTCACCATTCATGTTCAGAGTTATCGTTCTCAGCATGTCCTAAATCTGGCACACACTTCTCATACCTTCTACTCTTAAGTTCAGTCAACAGATCATCTTCATTGCACATCAAACAATTCCGTAATTCTCCGATTCCCTTCTCAGTGCCTTCCTCGCCGAGCAGCACACGCTAATGAAAACACTGAAGAAGTTTAATCTCAGGCGCAAGAACTCCGTGCCATTGACAACGGTCTTGAAAGTGGAGGGAGTTATTAGACAGATTTCTATCTCCTAAACATTTTGCCTCGCAGGGACCATATTTGGCCTGCTCTTCTTTTTATAACTACCTTTAAAATGCGTCTTTAAAATGTGCATAGCAGAATGCATTTAGGATCTTCTGTTGTTCACCTTTATCCAAGAGGAGTTGATCTCATTACATTGAGATTGGTGAAAAGTAATCAAGAAGAGTTGATCTCACTACATTGAGATTGGTGAAAAGTAATCAAGAGGAGTTGATCTCATTACATTGAGATTGGTGAAAAGTAATCAAGAGGAGTTGATCTCACTACATTGAGATTGATAAAGAGTAATGAAGAGGAGTTGATCTCACTACATTGAGATTGGTGAAAAGTAATCAAGAGGAGTTGACCTCACTACATTGAGATTAGTGAAAAGTAATCAAGAGGAGTTGATCTCACTGCATTGAGATTGGTGAATAGTAATCAAGAGGAGTTGACCTCACTACATTGAGATTAGTGAAAAGTAATCAAGAGAGTTGATCTCACTACATTGAGATTGGTGAAAAGTAATGAAGAAGAAAAACCTTGTCAAGAATATATAGAACAACAACAACTTAAATGGTTTGGCCACCTGGTCAGAATGAATCCTCACCAATCACCATCAAGGGCGTTCTTCTCGAGAATGCATGGAAAAAGACCAAGAGGAAGACCCAGAAGAAGATGGATAGATGCAGTGACAGAGACATGTAACAACAAAGGAAAATCACTAATTCAGACAATTCGAGCAGCACAAGAACGACAAATGATATAAACCACGACACCTTTTAGGTATCAGTGAAAGAGAAAATAAGAAGAAGAATGAAGAAGAGTTGATCTCACTAAATTGAGATTGGTGAAAAGTAATGAAGAAGAGTTGATCTCAGTACATTGAGATTGGTGAAAAGTAATCAAGAAGAGTTGATCTCACTACATTGAGATTGGTGAAAAGTAATGAAGAAGAGTTGATCTCACTACATTGAGATTGGTGAAAAGTAATGTAGAAGAATCCACTTATTTAAATAGAAAAACTCGCACCGTCTTTGACTGGTCTCGAAACTCTTACCTTCCAGTCCACAGATCGACATCTTACATCTCGGCCACCAAGTGTTTCATCACTTCTGTTATTGATCAGGTTATTCTTGTCTGACTTACTCATCTTTGTCTCTGCTATTGATGTGACGATTTCCACATCTCTTCTGTTGTCTTCTATGTTTTTTTGTTTTCACCGAGTCTGTGCATTTCCTTTTGACTGTACATAAGCAGCTATTGGTAGCTTGAGTTGTTGTGTTATTAGCGGGTCATCGTCATTACACTTTGAACATGTCCATAAGTGCTCAGATCCCCTCCTAAGTAAGTCAATTTTGTATTTTGGTAGCTTATTTCGTTAAACTAAAAAAGTATGAGAATTCACTTCGGGCAGGCTGCATGAACTGATGGTAGACTTGACTTTCTTGTAGGCCGTTTACTATCGTCAAGATCATTAATGCTGCGATGAAAAACAAATCTCATGTATACATTTATACGTAATTTTGCATTCATTTGGTAGTTTGTATTGCACTGGGGGGAAAATGCAAACAAATTATGGATTATGGATTTTAATTCGTTTGCTGTGATACCGAGGCCTTCCATAACCAATAACCAATGCAAACAAAAGCAAGAAGAACAGTGGCGGTCCAGGAGTACTCGTCTCGCGAATATAGAAGAAGATGAAGGCGGCTAAATTCATTTCCATCCAGCAATGGCCAAGCATTTAATTGTCCAATTACCAGCTTTCTACACTTTTATATTGTGATCCCCTTCAGATTGTATTACTTTCTTCTCTGCCACTTCGTGAAAAAAATAACTATTTAAAAGTTTTTGTTGCAAATAGATCGTGATAGATATATCATCATTATCATCATCATCATCAGGTCGCATATAATTTGCAGAATGTTGTATTCACCACAGCCCGTCTGAAAGAATCTCTGTCTCTAGCCAGATTTTTCACAGTTTCTGTTGTCATGTTCAAGGTCTCTTAAAACCAACATTTTCTTGATCTGTGTATGATGCGTCGCCCAGGTACCATGCCTTCCAATTTTGTTCTTTCGAGCCCGTTGTGTCTTTTGACGTGACCATAGTATTTTACTTTCCTCTGTAGAATGACGTTTATTAGCCAGTTCCTTCTAAGTTCAAATCTTTTAAACATCTTTTATTATGTCTTCATTGCTCTTTTTCATTATCCAAGAAATCGCAAAGATTTTTTCTGTAGCATTTTTTTTCTTAATGAATCGATGTCCTTCCTGGCTTTTTGTGTAATTGTGCACGATTCACACAACCATATGTTGTTATCGAGAAAATAGATGCCCTCGGTAATTTTAATGTTACTGCCATGTTGGTAGTGGTCTTTATGACGTTTAATTATGTATATTAATATTTAAAAAATAATACAAAATACAGTTTCATAGCAAAGTATATCTAAACCTGTTGTAATAACAATACATACAGCTGACAGAATCAAAATTAAAAATTCCTCAATTGCATTTGTTTATCCGTTCTTCGTTAGCAGTTCCGTAAGATGTAATTATTTTATTCCCTTAAATTTATAGTTTTCTGAGAAATAAAATGTTTTCCCCGTAGTTCTAGCTTCAAAATTCTCTCAGTTTTTTTTTTTATTATTATTATTTTTTTTTTAAGGGGGAATATAAATATTTCAGTGGTGTATCCCTTTAGTCTTTATGACGTTTAAAACCGATCATTGTCGCATACTTTCACTGTAAAGTTTAAATTTTCAAATTATTAATTAAGCACTTTTGGTTTTGTGGTAACAAGATAAATCCGTAGCTAAGATACTTGACTGAATATTGTCAACATTTCCTCCTTGTCTAGGTAGCAAAGATACTTGACTGAATATTGTCAACATTTCCTCCTTGTCTAGGTAGCCAAGATACTTGACTGAATATTGTCAACATTTCCTCCTTGTCTAGGTAGCCAAGATACTTGACTGAATATTGTCAACATTTCCTCCTTGTCTAGGTAGCAAAGATACTTGACTGAATATTGTCAACATTTCCTCCTTGTCCAGGTAGCCAAGATGTACCAGGAGTGTGGACAACACTCGAAACAAAAACAAATTTTACATATATTTTACATATATTTTACATATATTTTACATATATTTTACATATATTTTCCAGCTACAAAATAATGAAGATCACTTTCCATAAGTAAGACAGCTTTAGAAAGTCTTAACAAGGACACATTTCTGTTAATACTCGCCATTATAGAGTTGCGCCCATCATTACAGACTTTTACTGGTAATACATTAAACTCAACAACCGCGAAGTTATTGGTAAAAGCTTCGTTCTTTAATAATCAAAATTACCAGCTCGAAAGTCTAATTTATGCTTTATTCAAAGTTTATCCACACACTTTACATGTAATTAGGGAGAAAGGAATGTGGTTGAGTTGGGAGGGATGGGGTGTGGGGGCAAAGGGGATAAGAAAAGAAAAGAACGTTGTCGCAGAGGTCAAGGGTAGCTCATTCCATCATGAACGTCTAATACTTTTCATGTGCGCTTATCTAATATCATCATCATCATCAAGTACCAGGCCTAGTGGCGTAGGTGATCATGTCTCTCCACAACTTTCAATCTCGGCAGCTATTTATCATTTCTGTTGTTGACCTTCTGCCAAGCCATTCTCTTAAGCTGTATGTTATTTTTTTCTCTTTGCTTCCCTCTATCTCTTCGTCCCTCAATTTTTCCAGTTGTTACAATATATTCAAGTTGTTCTCTTCTCATTACATGGACAAAAAAATGATGATTGTCTCTTCCTAACATTGGAAATTAGCTCTCTTTTTGCTTTGACCTTTCTCAGAACCTCTTCTTAGCTGTCCATGGTAATCTCAACATTCTTCTGTAAAACCACATTTCTACAGACTCCAGTGATTTTCTTGTCAGTCGTCCTATTGTCCATGACTCGCATCCATATGTTAAGACTGGCTCTACGTAACATTTAAGAACGCTTTTTCTTGTTTCTATTGTCAAAAATGGATTGCATAGTATCTTCCTCATTTTTTGGAAAGCTGATTTTGCCTGAGCCATTCTACATCTCACCTCTTTTGTACATCTTATCTAATATGCTTCGCTAATAAACTAAGTCACTGAATGGAAAAAAAAAAAAACGATATCCGGCGCTGTCTCCTTATTTATCTTCTTCGACGTTCATGCCGTTTATAATGCAATTTTGACTGCGTCTTATACCATGATGAATAGGTAGGAACAACATCATAACACAAGATAAACAAGTCGCGTGGTCGGTGCTTGTATATGCGTATGCCCTGTTTTTTTTTTATCTAATCATGGTTGACACACACGGTAATGGGCAGACTGGATCTTGGTTTAACGTAAGAGTTATCCTTCTTGTATGGAGGATGCCGGCCAAAGGTGGTGCACCCACCCTGCACGTGGCTTCTGTCTCAATAATCTTCCATAGCCTTAACTTCTCCTGATGGTAACTGCTAGACCGCAGTGCTTTGTTATCCAGAGTATCCTCCCTTTGAATAAATCTTTGAATGCGTCTCTTACTCACATGGCTTACCCGTCATAAGACATATGGGACAGTTGTTTTTTTTTTTATTTATTGAAGCAACAGTTTCACCTGTTGCACCAATCTCATTCAGGTAGAAGAAGCCTTCCATCTGGTCGTTAATTTGGAGTCTTTGATTTGTATTCATGTTGTCATGATAAAGCTTGACAGTTCTCTCCAGATCGTCACGGCTGCCCCAAAGTTTCTGCCTCAGTTCAGCACCCTCTGGTAATATTTGGCACCGTGGTTCTTTATTGACTGGATCCAAGAAAGAGAGAATATGCTCAGGTATCTGGATACCAGTTCTACATGGGCATTCGTTTGTGTGGGGCACTTTGATAAGATAACGGCATTCGTTTGTGTGGGGCATTTTGATAAGATAACGGTATTCGTTCGTGTGGGGCACTTTGAGAAGATAACGGCATTCGTTTGTGTGGGGCACTTTGATAAGATAACGGCATTCGTTTGTGTGGGGCACTTTGAGAAGATAACGGTATTCGTTCGTGTGGGGCACTGAGAAGATAACGGCATTTGTTTGTGTGGGGCATTTTGAGAAGATAACGATGACTTATGAGTCTACAGTGACCGGTTCTCCGACGAAGGGTGATGGTCTGCTGCAATCTCTGAAATTGATGTACGATGCTGTAAATTGCTAACGTTTTGTCTTCTTGTCCACTCTGAGTGGTATTTATTGCCTACGATTGTTGCTGTTACGCCTCTGTAGGTCAAATAGTGACGAAACTTTTCCATTTTATTGTCTATTTTAATAGTGCATCCGCCCTTTCATTTTCACCAATTCCACAGTGGAAGAGCAGGCATAGATTACGGTTGTAATTTTCTTTATGTTTTGTATGTTGTTTTTAGCGCTGTATTGTGTTTTAGCGTTGTATTCAGCAAACATATGCGTGCCTATGCATAGTCCCTTAATTTCAAGTCGTGCTGCCCCTGCCCTTTCCGCTATTTTCAACTATGAACACCTCCCCCGCCCCTCCCCCGCCCCCCTTCTTTCCTAAGAAAGTTCTGTCGGCTGGTTGAGAAACACTGGTCTAAATGGTTGGACTTAACAACGACAAATGTTTGTTTTTACCTGTGATTATATATATATATACCATACATATATGAATTAAGTCAACGGTCACAATATAAATAATTTGCGATATGCGGATGACACAGTTTTAGTAGAAGAGACGGAGAATGAACTACAAGAAATGATAGACATAATGGTAAAAGAAAACAACAAGAAAGGTCTATGTCTGAATAGTAAGAAAACAGAAGTGATGGCCATATTGAAGAAACAATCATCACCATCATGCAGCATAAAAATAAACAGGACAAATCTGAAACAAGTGCAACGTTGGCACAATAATAACATCAGATGGAAGATGCACCACAGGAATAAAAAGTAGAATAGCTCATGCCAAAATAGCATTTCAGAAAATGAAAAGTATCTTATGCAACAAATCTATGTCAATAGAAGTGAGAAAAATAGCTCATCGGTTCTATATAGAACCAATTGTGACATATGGAAGCGAATCATGGACACTAGACAAACAAATTAAAAGACGATTAGAGGCCACAGAGATGGGATTTCTCAGAAGAATGTTGAAAGTTTGCTGGACAGCTAAAAAGACCAATGAAGAAATTCTCAAAGAGGCCAATACAAAAAGTGAACTCCTAAAAAACATCAGAAAGAAACACTCAACATATTTCGGGCACATCATGAGAAGAGGAAAGTTGGAATACTTGTTTACAACTGTCAGAATACAGAGAAAGAGAAATCGAGGACGACAAATGAGAAAATATACTGGATATCTTGATGTCATGGCATGGAAAACAATCAAACAACAGAACTTGAACGACGCATTGTAGATATAAGATTGTGGAAGGACATGATCGCCAAAATATATATATAATATATATATATATATATATATATATATATATATATATATATATATAGAGAGAGAGAGAGAGAGATGGATGTATAATATATGTGTATAATAATTAATATTATATAATTTCTTCTATTAATCTTACCATGTTTATTACCTTTGACTTTGTTACTTAACTAATTGTACTAATTATTAATTTTATTGCATTCATTATTAATAATAGAAAGTTATATTTTTTAAAGATATTTATTATTTCCCACAACATTACTGTATTTTCTGGCGCAGTAACAATTTTTACAGTAAAGTTTCTCGTTTTCGTATGTTCTAGATTCCCAGACAGAACTAGAAGTGGACAGTTCCAGTGACAACGAGGGTGAGTCATTATCACAATCGCCGACTACTCAAAGCTCGAAATCTCCCCCAGGAAATGACAGACAAAGTTCCTTGCATTTACCAACGTCTGATAATCCTGCAACATATTCTAAACAAATCCAATCACATCATCGCCATCATCACAGTCACCAACATCGGAAGGAAAGCACGGACATAAGCACCCATCAGCAACCAACAGCATTCAGACCTGGAAGATTGACACCACTAGAGATCCTGGAGCGGGTCTTTCCTCTTCAGAGAAAGTCAGTTTTGGAGCTTGTTCTTCAGGGTTGTAATGGAGATCTTGTCAAAGCTATCGAGCACTTTCTGTCAGCTCATGACACAGTGGCAGCACAGCAGCAGGCCGTGCTGATGGTTAATAAAAAGCAAGACCCAATCTCCAACCCCTTCCTGAACGGGTTCGCATCTGCTCAGACAATGTTTGGGCATTATGCAAATAACAGCGGAAGCCAAACCAGCACTGGTTATAACGGCAGTGGAGTCAGTTCCCATAACGGTCTTAGAGGTGCTGGACAACACACCCATCATGCTCCTCCCGCAGCACACGGAGGGGGAGGAGCTTCCAGTAAACTGACCTATAGCAGCATGAAATCAGCGTTCACGCCACTCCCACTCGGTCCAGCATCGGTGATTCATTCAGCTTTTACGAACCATCTCCCGCACTTCCATCCGTCAGCATCCGCTGAAGCAGCTCTGAGGAACCCATTCCTTCCTCAAGGACATGTTCCTTCAGATCTCCTGCCCCCATCACCTCATTTTACATATGGAGGTTTTGGAATGGGTATAGGAGTTAGGAACTTAACGGCATCGACATACCCTGGGGTATTTGCATCTCCGTTCTCCTTTCACCCTTACAGATTCAACTTCCGACGATCGACATCTCCACGCACTCCTGACAAAAACAGCGAGAAGTCGACACTCACTGACTCTGATCACATATCGGACTCGTGGGATGAGGGCAGCTCGCCTCGGGATTCTAAATTGGTGGATTAAGGTGATACTGTATAATTCTATATATTAAATCTAACATAGTAAAAATGTAATGAGACATCACTCACTGACTCTTATCACGTCTTGGACTAGTAGAACGAAGGCGTCGCATCGGTAATCGAAATGTTGACTTGAATAGATTGTACTGCATACTTCTTTCTATACGTATCTTAAATATATAATATGTATATAATATGAATATTAACTGTTGTAAAATGATTTCATCTGCATTTTTACAATGACCTTTTTAATGAATTAATTTAGGAAAATACATAAATATTTATTTAATTCTTGTTCAGTCTGCTTCCTACTATCTATATTCTACATCACTCTTTAAATGTGTTAACAACACACCAACACACCATTTTAATTATAAATCTAAAATAACATGTTTTTGATAGAAAAGTAATATTTGTCAGATAACTGTAACCGTTTGATTTTGATGACATTTTTCTTTCACTAAAGGACAATGTTTTTGCTTTTTATGAAATGCAGCCAAAACACTGTCGGACGGTTACAATTGAAATAACTTATTGTACAATATGCTCCTAAAATAAGGAAATAACCAGCATACATGAGAGGCATTACTGATTGTGTTTACTAAAACTGTACTATGATTGAAGATCTTTGGACCTGGACCTTCCTGCCCAGAGATGAAAGTCTAGACCACACAGACCACTGGTCTATGCGTCAATTTCCTCATGAGCCCACTGCATGGCAGGTCTTGTTATTGTTTCTAGACCTCTTTTTAGACACGTGACCTATCCAGCTTAGTGTGTTATGATTGTGCTCGGTTCTTTTAGATTGCACTTTTGAGATGGTTTGTACATCGTCAGACAAGTGCTCGTCGAAGGTTGGCTTTTTCGAGGATCTGAGCTGCAATCTCCTTCCCCGTGAAGTCAAGTAAGAGAATTATTTGATGGTTGATTCCCTTCTAGCGTGGGTGATACTGTGCTTTCTGATCTAGTGTTTCCGACTTCAACTCTCTTTGGTGGAAATTAGGATTCTCCGAGCACACGTGATTGATAATGGAGAATTCATCTGTGACCCAACTCAGTCATCATTACGACTTCGTGGTTTAACTGCAATAATTTCATCCCAAGATTCTAAGACTGGTTAGAGCATCATCTTCTGACTGAGACTTTCAATTAAGCTGCAGAAACATTGTTTGCTTCTTCATTTCCTTCTACACTCATTTGGGTGAGAGCGAGATACAATGTTCTATTACTAATTATGTCTTATCTGACAGAAAAGAAAGAAAGTAAAGAGCCCCCGTCACGCCAAGTGGCGTATAGGGAATATGGTGTTAGTGACCATAAATTTTACAGACCTTCGGCACATGATTTTTTGGGGTAATGTGGTCGGTATCACGCCAGTGCCGCTCTACTTTCGCAGACAAAATTCCGGTACCCATTTAAGGCTCTTATCTGACAGTCTCACACATTATTGTTTTATTTTGTTCCAGTTTTTAGATGTTAGCCATCATCGTATTCTTGTTCTGTCCCAAGCTCAGCTTCTCATCTTCCATGACATTAGCTTGCTCCAACGGTTTTTCCAATAACTTATCCTATCCGGCACCATAAAATAAAAGTAAAGTACCCCCGTCACGCCAAGTGGCGTATAGGGAATATGCTGTTAGTGACCATACATTTTACAGACCTTCGGCACACAATTTTTTAGGTAATGTGGTCGGTATTATGCCCGCGCAGCTTTACTTTCCCCCCCCCCCCAAAAAAAAAAAAAAATCCGGTAGCCATTAAGGCTGGGTGAACCGGAAGCCGTCGGTTTGGATCGAACCACTTGTCCTTTGTAGTCCAGTTCACTAACCACTGAGCTATCGCGGCTCCCATCTGGCACCACACTACAGCATAAAACGGCACCATGCAATAGCATAAACCAGTAGATATTTTGCTATAGGTTGGAGTTGTGTTCCACAGTATCTTACTAGTAAGGGATCTGTAAACATCTTTGTCCTGCTCTATAATAAACAAATAAATAGTTTTTGAAAACAAAAATATAATCAGTATGGCATTATCCCATTTCTGGAGTCTGCCGAGAGGGAAGGAGTGGCTTTTAGGACCCGAGAATAATGGCCGTCTGTCCGATGTATTTACTACGAGGTGTTCGGAGAGGTGAGTTTGCATTTCACCCTCGATAGAAAGAAAAGTAAACCTAACACTACCATGATTGGAGCCTCCTCGTGATTTGGAGACGACTAATTGTTGATTAGGGAGGGGAGGGTACCCGTTCTCTCTGTGATTGAAAGAGAGACAGAACAGTTAAGTATCAAATTGAAGCTGGAAGGCAAAGTGCATTGTTATTTTCTATCCACATTGGCTAAGGACGTAACGTTATTAAAAGTTATTGTTATACGCACAGTCTTAGAGAAATCAGTGCAGCCAGCAGTCAAGTTGCTGACGCAAATAATCCTGCCTTTAGTTACAGCCTCTGCAGGCAGAACATAATGAGTAATGTACGCCTCACGTAGATGATGAGACTGTTGTTTTTCTGGCTGTAGTTTGTGTATTCCTTCAATTATTTTAGCGATAATTTAACAACAAAATTATTACCATTGTTACAGAGTACAAAATGTGCTCTTTATTTGCTATCTCTGATTACCTAGTTGGTGAATTTATTCTCTACCTTCAAATAAATAAACAGATTGGTTATTTTTTCATTGTCCCATACATCATATCTAAACTTACTCCTTGGATTATAATTTCATTAATTACTTTTTAAAATATCACACGCAATAAAGAATATAATTTAAAAATTAACACTTGTCATGTTTTAAGACAGAATAAATGCGGAGTTGAAAGTACTTGACGTCTCTATGTGTGATAATCCTTACATTGACTTCTCTTTGGTTTACTCTCGACATTAAACGGCTCCCGCTATAATTTGTTGTCGAACATTCGTAATAACAGCTATTAATGTTTATCTTTATCAATACAAACTCAATAATAAACATTTTTATAACAATTCTTACCAATTTTCGTTCCTTCTGATTTGCCACTAATGTCGTTTTTGCATGCTTCCATAATGTCATATGCGATTCACTTTAACATTCAACTACTAATGGCTTTTCTAAGCTTCTTTTTTTGTTTTTTGTTTCTGGAATTGAACATCTCTTGTTTTATATTTTGTGGTGACATTATCGTTACTATCGGCTTACAAATCAACACACGTCATCTAACATTTATCTCACTCTGCATCACTACCTTCGTGTGAAGAAAATAATTATCATAATATAATAAATAATTATCATAATATAATAAATAATTATCATAATATATATATAATTATCATAATATAATATATGATTATCATTACAATGGAAAATGAGGCTCGAGAAAACAGAGGGACCGGGTGGCACGCGCTTTCCGACCTTGCCAACCGTGTTCAACTGATTTTTGCAGCTGTGTGATCACCAACATTTTTTTATTCAAATAGCTCCTGTTGTTCACCCAGCCACTCTTTTGACATACGGTTTGAACTTTAAACGAAGTCTGTCTATGCTATGTATCATGAAGCCTCTCTTTGCTATATATCATGAAGACTGTCTCTATATATCATGAAGTTTATGCTATATATTATGAATCTTGTCTATGCTATATATCATGAAGCTTGTATATGTTATATATCATAAAGTCTGTCTATGCTATATATCATGAAGTCTATGCCATATATCATGAAGTCTGTCTATGCTATATATCATGAAGCCTGTCTATACTATATATCATGAAATCTATGCCATATATCATGAAATCTGTCTATGCTATATATTATGAAGCTTGCCTATACTATATATCATGAAGCTTGCCTATACTGTATATAATGAAGCCTGTCTATGCTATATATCATGAAGCTTGCCTATACTGTATATAATGAAGCCTGTCTATGTTATATATCATGAAGCTTGCCTATGCTGTATATAATGAAGCCTGTCTATGCTACATATCATGAAGCTTGCCTATACTGTATATAATGAAGCCTGTCTATGCTATATATCATGAAACTTGCCTATACTGTATATAATGAAGCCTATCTATGCTATATATCATGAAGCTTGCCTATACTGTATATAATGAAGCCTGTCTATGCTATATATCATGAAGCTTGCCTATACTATATATAATGAAGCCTGTCTATGTTATATATCATGAAGTCTATGCTTTATATCTCTGTAAGTGACGTGTATTGTAAATCAACACTATCATCGTTAAGATCGTCCTATTTTCAGCTTTTCAAAGTTCTCACTATTTTTTTCATTGACTTAATGGCGTTTCTTGTATTCTTGTTATTCCTTTTGTATATTGAACCAGCATCATCGTTCTCTGAGAGATTCAATTAGTGTTGTTCTGCCTCGGTGTGTAAAAGGTAGGCAGAAAGGGCAACGGACTTTTGTAGAGCGGGCAATTTCTCTGAGGCAGCTACATCTAGTTTATGCTATTGTTTGAAGGAAGGATAGAAGTTTCCTGTCATTAAATTCCTATCCGAGCGCGGTACACAGACTATTAGACTAGATTTTGTATTGCCAATGTTTTTTTCACGTGTCCAATTTGAACACTTGACCTTTCGTTTAGCGTCCGTCTCATATCGCACAAGAGAGTAGATCTCACCTGCACTTCAGGTGTTACTGAAAAAGGCTCGATCTCACCATATGGGAATCTATATATGACAAGAGTCTCAACCTCAATATTACATCGACCTCCATAGGTATAAAAGTATTGTTTGCAGGTTTTTATGTATGACATCTGTATGTATGGTATACATTTGTACATATATATATATGTATATATATATATATATATATATATATATATATATATATATATATATATATATATATATATATTTCCATTACATTACATACATACATTTTCGAAAAGAAATATTACAAGAATCAAAGCAACACAAATCAGTAGAGATCATTTCACACACAAACATGTCATTGATTAAATTAAATTAAATTAAATTAAATTAAAGACAGATAACAATGTATAGCCGGTGAACGCAAAAGGACATAATAATAAGCAAGACAAAGATTACTATAGAATATCAAATCCGAAAATTTTTTTTAAAATACATAAATTTAAAAAGTACGGCTGAATAAGTGATGCAAAGAGATTGAAATGTATAACAAAAGAGATAAAAAAAAAAAGCTGTCTACAGACAAATTAACCAAATAACATGCGCGCGCAAAAACTAAACAACAAATATTAACAAACAATAACTTCAAAATCAAGAAAGTAGGATAGTTGATGGAAAATAAAAGTAAAATAGAAACCTCTTTGCAGTTCAAGGACAAACTGTATATGAACGACCGCGATAAGGGGGAAATACCACACATGCTCTAGGGTTCGATATTAAACCGACGGCCCCCGGTTCACCCAGCCTTTAATGGCTACCGGAATTTTTTCTGGGAAAGTAAAGCGGCACGGGCGTAATACCCCACCACATTACCCCACAAATCATGTGCTGAAGGTCTGTAAAATGTATGGTCACTAACACTATATTCCCTATACGCCACTTGGTGTGACGGGGGTACTTTAACTCTTACTACCACACATACTCATAGAAAGTTGAAGTTGACAATATCAAGATCTACGTGAATACAACAAAAAATTCATCTGATCATTAGTAGAAAAAGGACATACGAGTCCTTTTTTTCTTCTTTCCTTATTTACCTCTCAACTTCAAAGGGAAATATAGTTTTCAGTGTTTTGCTCCTCTATTGACCCCTGCTGCTGTTATGTTTCCTAGTGTTTCCATCAATCCATCCATTTCCTAGTCGGCTCTTCAAAACAGTCATCGAAGTAAAAACAGACATATGTTTATGTTATAGACTACACCAAAGCATTTGACATAATAAAACATCCAGAAATATTTACAATTTTGGTTGGCAGTATAGATGTTGACAGCAAAGACCTCAGAGTAACAAATAACACGTAATGGCAAAAAAGGACATCTATAGGTACAGGGAAATGATTAGGAATACTTCTAAAGATAACACAAAGAGGTCTGCCGGATTGTGTGATATCATCTCATTTATTGAATCTGTATAGTGCGATTATGCTAGGATCCATAAAGGAAATGCCCGGAATATTAGGCGGTAGTTATAATATAAACAACCTAAGTTGTGCTCATAATAAACATCATCAACAGGTCGCATGTCCTTTGCAGAACTTTGCATTTACCACAGCCCGTCTGTCATAATCTTTTTCTTTAGCTAGATCTCCCACTTCTATTGTCATGTTCTAGGTCTTCTTGATGTCTTGAAAACACCTTATTCTTGGTCTGCCCCTGATTCGTCTCCCAGGAGCCATGCCTTAAATTATTGTTCTTTCCAGCCCGCTGTGTCTTTTGACGTGGCAATACTATTTTAAATTCATCTGTAGAATGGTGTCTAAACGTAATTTTAATGTTTAAACTTTCTAATGTGTCTTCATTGCTCTTTTTTAATTATCCACGATATCGTAAAGACAGCAAACATCAATAAGAGTGAAAATGCGTTTACTGAAAATGATTGCTATAGTAGAGATGGATAGTAGAAATTTCCCCTAGCATCAAGACAAAGAGATAGAAGTAATTACCACAATAAAGAAGACATACTTGTTGGCACAATTAAAGTAAATGAGCACTATTAAAACAGGTCTTTGAAAACAAATAACTGGAAACGATGGTCACTTTAGATTGAAAATGTGCTATAGAAATGAATTTCAGAACAGCTCAGGCAGAGACCGCATTCCAAAGAATGAATGAAGATGTTACACTTCTTTAACAATGGAGATAAAAAACAGTTTTTATCAACTTTGACATGTGGATATTCAAACGAACAAGAGACGATAATATCTCATGTAGCCACAGAAGTGTAGTTTTACAAACAAATGTTGAGAGTAACAGCGTTAGCTACAAGTGGTAGCAATGATGTTCTGAAGGAGAAAAAAAAACAATTAACAGAGAGCTCAGCTTATTACAGAAATCAGGAGGAAACTAGTATCATCTTTCATCTTTTAATTACAAAGACCAATTGGAGTATCTTGTGGAGAATGGAGAAATCAATGGAGAGACTAAGGAAAGTAGAGAACAAAATACACACAAGGCAGTTTAAGAGAATTGTTTGGTTAAAGTTAACAACTGAAACAAGTCTAAATAAATGTAGAAGCAGAAAGTGATGGAGAAACATGATCACCTACTCCAGCTGGCAGGAAACTTGATGTTGGTCTAGGACAATTGATAAGACAAACCAGGGAAAATGTTACTTGCTTGAACCAAGATATGAAGGTGTCCCATAAACAGCTAAAATATCCAGCGAAGAAATATAACAAGATTATAAGAGATATATCATTTCGTGAAATATAAATAGCACAACAGAAAGAAGATAAATGGCACATTAAAAAATGAAATGCCGAAAGGAAGGGGGGGGGGAGGGGGGTTTAAATAAAAAGACACAACATAAGATGATACTAATTGAATTATATATATATATATATATATATATATATATATATATATATATATATATCCCTTTCTGCGATCAAGACTCAATCAGAGTAGGATTCCAGACTCTGTCATGGAGTCAGCTGTCTGTTTAAGCGAATCGATTGCCCCATATAGTTTTTCTTCCAGGGAGGTGGGCGTGGACCACATTGCTCTTCTCAGGTCTGTGTACTGGGGGCAATCCTGTAGGACATGTTTTGTAGCCATTATGTCCAGTGTACAGTGTCTAAATAAGAAGATAGAAATATTGACGATGATATCAAAAGCGACAACATAGAAGATACGACAACAGCCTACGTCTCTTTAGCAATATGTGATTTGCCACATACCACTCTTCTTCATCACATAACCCAGAGAGTTTTTAGGGCAGACAGGCTTCGTCAGCCTTCTCCATTGATCTCTATTTTCAGTCACTCTTTGGAACTCTATGAAAATCGATGTCCATTCTTTGATGCTATCTTCCCATCTATTTATCGGTCTACCTCTAGATTTTTTCCCTCCTTTGAACAGTTCCTTGTAGACTGGTCTTTATCAGGCCAGATGACCTAGATACGGAGGAAACCCATTTCATGTTGCGTTTCGTCACAATATTTAACAAAATGCATCCTATACTCCAAGTTTCCTTGTTGTATCCTTTTACGAACTTTTTCATTTGTGGTAAGATCTGCCCTAACCTAGAACCTTACAATATAATTTCATTTCCACAGTTTGTATTTCCTTCTATAGCTCTGCTGTAGAAGTCAATAATTAACAAGCCTATAGAAAAAAATGGATGCATTAGCGGTGTGCATGAGTCTAATCTTAGAGCTAAGAGTGATGTTCTCATATTTTAAAATCGGTTCTTGCCTTGCAAGGGCCGCTGTAGTTGCTGTTCTAGTTATCAATGTAGTTGCTGTTGTAGTTGCTATTGTAGTTGCTATTGTAGTTGCTATTGTAGTTGCTGTTGTAGTTGCTATTGTAGTTGCTGTTGTAATTGCTGTTGTAGCTGCTATTGTAATCGCTGTTGTAGCTGCTATTGTAATCGCCGTTGTAGCTGCTATTGTAGTTGCAGTTGTAGCTGCTATTGTAATCGCTGTTGTAGCTGCTATTGTAGTTGCAGTTGTAGCTGCTATTGTAGTTCATGTTGTAGCTCCTTTTGTAATTGCTGTTGTAACTGCTGTCGAAGTTGCTGTTGTAGTTGCTGTTGTAGCTGCTATTGTACTTGCTGTTGTTGCTGCTGTCGAAGTTGCTGTTGTAGTTGCTGTTGTAGCTGCTATTGTAGCTGTGATTGTAGTTGCTGTTGTAGTTGCTGTTGTAGCTGCTGTTGTAGCTGTTATTGTAGTTGCTGTTGTAGCTGTTATTGTGGTTGCTGTTGTAGCTGCTGTTGAAGTTGCTGTTGTAGTCGCTGTTGTACCTACCGTTGTAGCTGCTATTGTATTTGCTGTTGTTGCTGCTGTTGTAGCTGTTATTGTGGTTGCTGTTGTAGCTGCTGTTGAAGTTGCTGTTGTAGTCGCTGTTGTACCTACCGTTGTAGCTGCTATTGTATTTGCTGTTGTAGCTGCTGTTGTAGCTGCTATTGTAGTTGCTGGTGTAGCTGCTATTGTAACTGCTGTTGTACCTACTGTTGTATCTGCTATTGTATTTGCTGTTGTAGCTGTTATTGTAGTTGCTATTGTATTTGATGTTGTAGCTGCTGTTGCAGTTGCTATTGTATTTGCTGTTGTAGCTGCTATTGTAGTTGCTATTGTTGTCGCTGTTGTAGCTGCTATAGTAGTGGCTATTGTATTTGCTGTTGTAGCTGCTATTGTAGCTGCTATTGTAGTTGCTGCCTTAGCTGCTATTGTAGCTGATGCTGTAGCTGCTATTGTAGTTGCTGTTGTAGCTGCTATTGTAGTTGCTGTTGTAGCTGCTATTGTAGCTGCTATTGTAGCTGATGCTGTAGCTGCTATTGTAGTTGCTGTTGTAGCTGCTATTGTATTTGCTGTTGTAGCTGCTATTGTAGCTGCTATTGTAGTTGCTGCCTTAGCTGCTATTGTAGTTGCTGTTGTAGCTGCTATTGTAGTTGCTGTTGTAGCTGCTATTGTAGCGACAATTGTAGTTCCTGTTGTAGTTACTATTGTAGTTCCTGTTGTAGTTGCTATTGCAGTTGCTGTTGTAGTTGCTATTGTAGTTGCTGTTGTAGTTGCTATTGTAGTTGCTGTTGTAGTTGCTATTGTAGTTGCTGTTATAGTTTGCTATTGTAGTTGCTATTATAGTTTGCTATTGTAGTTGCTGTTATAGTTTGCTATTGTAGTTGCTATTATAGTTTGCTATTGTAGTTGCTATTATAGTTTGCTATATTGTTGCCGACATTTTATGTTTCGAGCATTGTTTCACTGACAAATGATCTTATTATAGTTGATTAACTGTTTCTACTTATTGTTCTTTAATTTGAAATTGTGCAACAATACCCCTACGATTATTGGTAATAATTGTTAATTCAGCATTGATTGTGTGCACAAGATGTCTTGTCGTTGTATGAGATCTGCTAGTTATTGTTCATTAACGACAAAAGGCGATATTTATCGACAATATCAGTTCTCAAGATTGGATAAAAGGCTGCAATTATTTAGTTATAACTAAGTTATCAGACACAGCCAAAGACTATAATTTGTTGGTAATAACGATATTGTCTTTTTCTCTTTACATCTTCTGTGAGTTTTAAATATGTATGTTTATTTTATTATTTCCACGGTATGTGTGTTATTATAATGTTGAAGAGAAAAGACTTCTACACTGTTCAGTATTAACTGTACTGCGTATGTTTAGGGCTTCATTTTTTTAACGGTGTAACCGCCCACACTAGGAGTGGGTAGGCAATCTTTCCTAATGCACTGTAGGGAAACTGTATACTGTTGTGAACAATGTAATGGTAATAAAACGAGGTATCGACTTCAAGCCACGTCCGTATATCATTTAATAACTCCCCGCCTGTTAAATATTTCACCAGGCGAGTTTCATGCAGACAGCCAAGTCTGAGAGAGCAGAAGGTAGCGTTTGAGAGGTGGAACCTGATACCAGGCCTTTTGAATGTTCCGTGAGTAGCTGAAAGGAGCGGTCATTCCTTGAGCAAACAGCGCTACAAATCGAGTCAGTCGGTATTGGCTTTACTATTGTGTATCTGCCGAGTCGATAGAAATACAGTAATCAGGATGGCGACTTCTGGACAATTTTGTCATGAAATTCTATGTCGGGTTACTAAGTAAAGACAACACCGCTCCAGAGTGGTAAGCCAATGGCAGGCGTGTTTACAGTGTAGACGCACACTGTCAAACAGCAAACATTGTAAAGTAGTCGATGATTGGTTGTTGGAGTACGTTTGGGAACGGACTACCTACCAGAACTTAATGCTAATCTATCGTTGTGAATTGATTTATTAATACTGAGTGTATAAATCTGCTATCAATAGAGTAATATCAGTTGTGCATTTTTTTTAAATCAATCACTATTGAAAACGAAATTTTGAGTTAGAAATTAGAAAATGAGCTTCGCTTTCATCGTTTTAAAAATATTTCAGTTACTCGTCTTCAAAATTATCTTGATACTTTTAATGACGAGAAAATACCCGTTATGACACCAACATAAAATGGAGCTTACCTATCAACTCATGTAAATACCCGTTATGACACCAACATAAAATGGAGCTTGCCTATCAACTCATGTAAATACCCGTTACGACACCAACATAAAATGGAGCCTGCCTATCAACTCATGTAAATACCCGTTACGACGCCAACATAAAATGGAGCTCGCCTATTAACGCATGTAAATGCCCGTTATGACACCAACATAAAATGGAGCTTACCTATCAACTCATGTAAATACCCGTTATGACACCAACATAAAATGGAGCTTGCCTATCAACTCATGTAAATACCCGTTTTGACACCAACATAAAATGGAGCTTGCCTATCAGTGCATGTAAATACCCGTTATGACACCAACATAAAATGGAGCCTGCCTATCAACTCATGTAAATACCCGTTATGACACCAACATAAAATGGAGCTTGTCTATCAACTCATATAAATACCCGTTATGACACCAACATAAAATGGAGCTTGCCTATCAACTCATGTAAATACCCGTTATGACACCAACATAAAATGGAGCTTGCCTATCAGTGCATGTAAATACCCGTTATGACACCAACATAAAATGGAGCTTGTCTATCAACTCATATAAATACCCGTTATGACACCAACATAAAATGGAGCTTGTCTATCAACGCATGTAAATACCCGTTATGACACCAACATAAAATGGAGCTTGTCTATCAACTCATATAAATACCCGTTATGACACCAACATAAAATGGAGCTTGCCTATCAACTCATGTAAATACCCGTTATGACACCAACATAAAATGGAGCTTGTCTATCAACTCATATAAATACCCGTTATGACGCCAACATAAAATGGAGCTTACCTATCAACTCATGTAAATACCCGTTATGACACCAACATAAAATGGAGCTTGCCTATCAACTCATGTAAATACCCGTTACGACACCAACATAAAATGGAGCCTGCCTATCAACTCATGTAAATACCCGTTACGACGCCAACATAAAATGGAGCTCGCCTATTAACGCATGTAAATGCCCGTTATGACACCAACATAAAATGGAGCTTACCTATCAACTCATGTAAATACCCGTTATGACACCAACATAAAATGGAGCTTGCCTATCAACTCATGTAAATACCCGTTTTGACACCAACATAAAATGGAGCTTGCCTATCAGTGCATGTAAATACCCGTTATGACACCAACATAAAATGGAGCTTGTCTATCAACTCATATAAATACCCGTTATGACACCAACATAAAATGGAGCTTGTCTATCAACGCATGTAAATACCCGTTATGACACCAACATAAAATGGAGCTTGTCTATCAACTCATATAAATACCCGTTATGACACCAACATAAAATGGAGCTTGCCTATCAACTCATGTAAATACCCGTTATGACACCAACATAAAATGGAGCTTGCCTATCAGTGCATGTAAATACCCGTTATGACACCAACATAAAATGGAGCTTGTCTATCAACTCATATAAATACCCGTTATGACACCAACATAAAATGGAGCTTGTCTATCAACGCATGTAAATACCCGTTATGACACCAACATAAAATGGAGCTTGTCTATCAACTCATATAAATACCCGTTATGACACCAACATAAAATGGAGCTTGCCTATCAACTCATGTAAATACCCGTTATGACACCAACATAAAATGGAGCTTGTCTATCAACTCATATAAATACCCGTTATGACGCCAACATAAAATGGAGCTTGTCTATCAACTCATATAAATACCCGTTATGACACCAACATAAAATGGAGCTTGCCTATCAACTCATGTAAATACCCGTTATGACACCAACACAAAATGGAGCTTGCCTATCAACGCATATAAATACTGGTCTCGACAGGTAGACAAAAACGACATTGGTCGAGCTCAGTGTGACACTCAGAAAGCTTTCTGGACTATCTTCGGTAGAATTGATTCTGTCTTACATCTGCTTTTTTTTTAAAAATTGGGATGAGATGTCTATCTTACTAATAGTTTCAATAGACCAGGACAAGATATCTTGTGCAATAGACAAGAACGAGAATTCTATATTTCTAACGATTTCAATGGATCAAATGAGATATCTATCTTACTAATGTTTTCAATAGATCAATGTGCCATGGACAGCTAAGGAGACTAATGGAAACGTTCTGAAGGAGGTCAAAGCAAAAAGAGAACTAATTTCCAATATTAGGAAAAGACAATCATCATTTTTTGGCCATGTACTGAGAAGATTACAACTGGAATATATTGTAACAACTGGAAAAATTGAGGGACGAAGAGATAAAGGGAAGCAAAGAGAAAAAAAACAGACAGCTTATGAGAATGGCTTGGCAGAAGGTCAACAACAGAAAGGATAAATAGCAGCCGAGATCGAAAATTGTGGAGAGACATGATCACCTACGCCAGTAGGCACGGTACTTGATGATGATATGGTATTAGTGCCCTAAGTATATGGTATTAGTGCCCTAAGTTTATGGTGTCAGTGCCCTAAGTATATGGTGTTAGTGCCGTAAGTATATGACGTGAGAGCAATAAGTGTATGGTATCAGTGCCCAAAGTATATGGTGGCAGTGAGCTAAGTATATAGTATTAGTGCCCTAAGTATATGGTGGCAGTGTCCTAAGTATATGGTATCAGTGCCCTAAGTATATGGTGTCAGTACACTAGGTATATGGTATCAGTGCCCTAAGTATATGGTATCAGTGCCCTAAGTGTATGGTATCAGTGCCCTAAGTATATGGTGTCAGTGTCCTAAGTATATGGTGTCAGTGCCCTAAGTGTATGGTGTCAGTGCCCTAAGTATATGGTGTCAGTGCCCTGAGTATATGGTATAAGTGCCCTAAGTGTATGGTGTCAGTGCCCTAAGTGTATGGTATCAGTACCCTAAGTGTATGGTGTAGTGCCCTGAGTATATGGTATCAGTGCCCTAAGTATATGTTATCAGTGCCCTAAGTATATGGTATCAGTGCCCTAAGTATATGGTGTCAGTGTCCTAAGTATATGGTGTCAGTTCCCTAAGTATATAGTGTCAGTACCCTAAGTATATGGTATCAGTGCCCTAAGTATATGGTGTCAGTGCCCTAAGTATATGGTATCACTGCCCTTTGTATATGGTATTACTGACCTAAGTATATGGTGTCAGTGCCCTGAGTATATGGTATCAGTGCCCTAAGCATATGGTATCAGTGCCCTAAGTATATGGTGGCAGTGCCCTAAGTATATAGTGTTAGTGCCCTAAGTATATGGTAACAGTGCCCTAAGTATATGGTATCAGTGCTCTATGTATATGGTATCAGTGCCCTACGTATATGGTGGCAGTGCCCTACGTATATGGTGGCAGTGCCCTAAGTATATAGTGTTAGTGTCCTAAGTATATGGTACCAGTGCCCTAAGTATATGCTATCAGTGCCCTAAGTATATGGTATCAGTGCCCTAAGTATATGGTATCAGTGCCCTAAGTATATGGTGGCAGTTCTCTAAGTATATAGTGTTAGTGCCCTAAGTATATGGTATCAGTGCCCTAAGTATATGGTATCAGTGCCCTTAGTACATGGTATCAGTGACCTAAGTATATACTATCAGTGCCCTAAATATATGGTATCAGTGACCTAAGTATATACTATCAGTGCCCTAAATATATGGTTTCAGTACCCTAAATACATGATATCACTGCCCTAAGTATATGGTATCAGTGCCCTAAGTATATTGTATCAGTGCCCTAAGTATATGGTGGCAGTGCCCTTAGTATATAGTGTTAGTGCCCTAAGTATATGGTATCAATGCCCTAAGTATATGGTGGCAGTGCTCTAAGTATATAGTGTTGGTGCCCTAAGTATATGGTATCAGTGCCCTAAGTATATGGTATCAGTGCCCTTAGTACATGGTATCAGTGACCTAAGTATATACTATCAGTGCCCTAAATATATGGTATCAGTGACCTAAGTATATACTATCAGTGCCCTAAATATATGGTATCAGTACCCTAAATATATTATATCAGTGCCCTAAGTATATGGTATCAGTGCCCTAAGTATATTGTATCAGTGCCCTAAGTATATGATATCAGTGACCTAAGTATATGGTATCAGTGCCCTAAATATATGGTATCAGTGCCCTAAATATACGATATCAGTTCCCATATTTCGCCGGGATATTTACGAGTGCCAGGCTACATCACACACAAATGATCTTCCAAATAAATGACACTGCTACCCTTTTTGGGAGACGGAGTGAACCATGGAACCATGTGTGCTGCACGATCACACCCGGAAGTTGATTCCGGACTTTTTGAGCAACTGACGAATGGCCCAGGACAGAAACTATTTGTCAATCGGATGCCGTCATAAAAATTGACGCAATGTGACTTGGTATTAGTACCCATAAGTGTATGGTATTATTGTCCATACGAATATGGTCTTAGTGCTATGAATGTGTGGTATTAGTGTCTTAAGTATATGGCGTCAGTGTCCTAAGTATATGGTATCAGTGCCCTAAGTATATGGTATCAGTGCCCTAAGTATATGGTATCAGTGCCCTAAGTATATGGTATCAGTGTCATAAGTATATGGTATCAGTGCCCTAAGTATATGGTATCAGTGCCCTAAGTATATGGTATCAGTGCCCTATGTGTATGGTATCAGTGCCCTAAGTATATGGTATCAGTGCCATAAGTATATGGTATCAGTGCCCTAAGTATATGGTATCAGTGCCATAAGTGTATGGTATCAGTGCCCTAAGTATATGGTGTCAGTGTCCTAAGTATATGGTGTCAGTGCCCTAAGTATATGGTATCAGTGCCCTAAGTATATAGTATCAGTGCCATAAGTGTATGGTATCAGTGCCCTAAGTATATGGTGTCAGTATCCTAAGTATATGGTGTCAGTGCCCTAAATGTATGGTGTCAGTGCCCTAAGTATATGGTGTTAGTGCCCTAAGTATATGGTATAAGTGCCCTAAGTGTATGGTGTCAGTGCCCTAAGTGTATGGTGTCAGTGCCCTAAGTGTATCGTATCAGTACCCTAAGTCTATGGTGTAGTGTCCTGAGTATATGGTGTCAGTGCCCTAAGTATATGGTGAGTAGTAGACCAGGAAGGAAACGCTCCTGGTTTTTAGTTGACCAAAGAATAGGGTATACCCTACGAAGTCCAGTACCCTATGAGTACAGGAGTTATATAGAGACTGCGCCAAGCTGCGCCAAGCTGCGCCAAGCTGCACCAAGCTGCGGCAAGCCAGAGTGATGTCATGATATATATATGTATATATGAATAGGGGTTGTATAGTGCATGAAGGGGTGGGTGGTTGAGGGGGATAATTACTGATCATGTATTGGACATCAGTTTTTCCCGCCAAAGTGACTTCCAATAGGAGCTAGTGTGTGTGTGTGTTGTCCGGCTATAGATCACGCCCACTCCGGAAGTGAAACTACCATATTAGGGAGTAGTGATACGTTAGTTATTTCATGGATATGGTGAGCATTTATACATATAATAGTAATAAGTTAATAGTTATTATATCTACGTGGACGTAAATGGGCCCCGTATTTAAGACATGGACCATAAGTAGGTATACATATACATATATATATTGGCAAATCTTGCTGGCGGTATTAACGAACAGTCATTTTCTCCTACCGTGGCAGCTCAATATCTCCCACCGTTGCCGCTCTCGCGTGAGTTTATTGATTATTGTCTCCAGCGAGCGCGAAACGCAACAGGTTATGTAAAAAAAGGCGCGTACACGATTTAATATATTCATTCGACTTGCGTCGGTCACTCAGTCAACCACAGTGTTAACACGGCTAGATAGGTTCCATATCTGTAAAGTATTAACAGATCCCATGAACACTCTCAAAGTCTCTATTTAGCGAGTTGAGCCTGGAGAATACTCGCCCACATCTAGGACAATTGCATTAATTACCAGCCAGCGTGTTCCTTTAGGCTACCTCTCCAAAAGAGAGAGAGAGAGAAATATATATATATATAACTAATTTGCTAGAATAATTCAAACCAATACGCTAATTGGGAAGAGCGCTATGGATGTTAGTGAGCAGAGTATTTTACAAAAATCCAACCGCAAGGTTAGCATGTCTTATCATATTCTCTCTCCAGCGCTTATTTTTTTTTTTTTTAGGATATTAAGATAGTCTAACGTTTGAAAATTTCAAATTACTTTAGGTGACGCTTGCCGACGAGTTGGTGACAGTCCATCATTTGGATGATCTTACAGAGGATAGACGCTCAACGTGGATGCAGGTTGCCTGTGACAGGCACAGATTTGCGAGAAGAATAGCAACAACGGCATTAGTTATAGAGCCTATTCTTCAACAAAACTTCAAAACCAGGATAAATAGCGTCGCTTCCAAAAATCGAGAAGGAAACAAGCGCCATAATTAGAGATGTAATAAGTAAAACGAACAAAAAACCGTAACTTCTAAAACCTAATACCCAACAAGTCCATGCTGCAATTGACAAACTACCAGTCATACACAACGCGTTTTTTAAAATAATTTTTTCACCTAGCGAAAAACCTACGATCCTCCCTTTACGATTCTGTCGTGAACGCTAGACTCGCGATATAACAGTTTGCAACCGATGCCTCCAACTACACATCGTAGAAAAACTACAACATGGATATTCTCACAGGGCGGATTTCTATTAAAATGTTTGCAAAACATATATATTAAAATATAAATTTAAATGTTGGTTTTTCTAAAGAAAAGAACGTCTGTTTTTTTGTGTGTGTTATACATTATTCTTATCAGGTTAATAAACTTTGTGGGAATCCATAGTGACTCACCAACTGCCAAACCATTCCTCTGTCTAAACTAGCAAATACCGTTTCGTAATCTTTGTTCAATTGTTATACGTAGAGTAGTTATGTGATCAGCACATGAGCTGTTCTTCCTAAAAAATACGTGTGCGTCTCTCAAATGTTTCTCTGTGACCTTTTTTTAGTCTCTCCAGAATAAATCTACTTAATTTTTTTGTATTCATCCTGGCACTGATAGCAGCATAATGCCCATATAATATGTACACCCCTGTAAACTTCCTTTCTAATGGTAGTTGATCATATAACCTTCTTCCGTCTCCCAAATGTTATCTAATAGAGTATGTAACATCATGGTAGAGGTGTTAATACTCCGAAGAATTTCATCTGGCCCTATGGCTTTACCATTTTTTAAATAACTTCTACTGGTAGTATATCTTGAGGATTATTTGAGCCGGGTCTGTTCCAAAAGTTCTTCAAAGTGCTATTTCCATCTCTCTAGGTGTTCCCTTATAGTACTAGGCAGATTTCCTGTCTTATCTCTAATAAAGACAGCAATCTGTTTGCATTTTCCACACAATTTTCTGTGTACGGTTGTACAGTGCTTTATAATTCCTTTTATTTGCTGCTTCCTCTGCCTCTTTAGCTAGATCATCTATATATTTCCGCTGGCCACTTTTACTCTCTCCAGAACGATTCTGCGTAATATATTTCTTGGCACTGATAACGGCTACCATGGAGCGTCATTCCGCTCTGTCTCTTGCTTTAATGGTGCACGCTGTCATAGGCTGACGTGTTTATCTTTTGATGTTACTCGTTCATGTTAGTCGTGGTCTGCCTCTCCCGCTTTTACTTAGTATTTTCCCCTCCAGGATTACTTTTAGTAGACTGTTGTATCTTTTAACATGGCCCAAAAACCGCATTTGTCTTGTTTGAATTGTGCTTAGTAGTTCTCTTTTCGTTGTTAGTTGTTTTAAGACTTCATCGGTGTTTTCTTTTCCTTCCATCCAATTCTACCTATTCTTCTATATACCACATATCAAAGGCTTCAGTTGTCTGTTCAGTTTTCTTGTCTAACGTCCCTGTTTATGCACCATTTAGGAATGTTGAGAAGACAACATTTTGCTATTCTTAGTTTTAGCCCTGATCTTATTTGCTTTGATGTTAGTATATTTTTCATGGCATTAACGTTATTTTTCACCATTCATATTCTTTTGCTTATTTCAATTTTACATTTTCATTTACTGGTTATAGTATGTACAAGGTAGTTGTAGCTCTGAACTATCTCCAAGTCTTTTCCGTCAATTTTGATATCCACTTGCTGTTTTGAATATTTTCTTTGTTAATTGTCATAGTTTTACTTTCTTTTGATATTCATATTTAATCCATATTTATTTATTTTTTTTTTTGCTTGTCATGTTTAATTCATTAAGTAATGTTGTAGATCTTTATGATTTTCTGGTACTAATACAGTATCATCAGCATATTTTAGGTTAATGATCATCTCTCCATTAATGTTTAGGTATGGCATTTATGTGATGTTTTAAAGATTTTCTCGGTGTATATACTGCACAAGCATGGTGATAGGATGCATCCATGTTTTACTCCTCTTTTTATAAAATAGGTATCGAGTTCTCTTTGTTATATTTTATTATCGCTGTTTGCCCGCAGTATAAATTATTTATCTCAGTCATCCTTTAAAACTGGGAACTATTAATATGGTGATACGAGGGATCAACAACAATATATTTTTCTGACACCGTAATCTCTGATAAACTCACAGACAGCGTTACGAGTGACGTCGATAATTTTTTTTGTTTGGAAAAGTTGAGATAGTTTAACAGCTGTTGAACGGGCTCTGTTCAATATTGGATATTCAGATGAGACCAAAAGCAAAGCAGAATCCATAATTACCGAGCTAGGCGAAACACTGGGATGTGCTGTTGGTGACAAATGTGAAAAAGATGATGGTGTTATTGTCGAAACACCATGATGGTTGAGTGAACATGTTGTTGACATGTCAGATACGGTTGTCGTTAATGTTGCTGACAACAACCATTTTTTTTTTTTATTGGTGATGAGTATGTGAAAATCGTGATGTCATTTGTATCTTACATGTGTTGAAGCGAAGAGATTTCCATCTTGCAGATACACCTGCAAATGATCGCCTTTCCAGCAAAGTTCCTACACAAGGGAGAAGGCTGATGGGTCTGTAATTCTTGGAGATCAATTTTATTTGTGACTTTTCAGAGTCAAGGTATGGTATGTAGAGATCTCCTCCCACACAGATGATGCTTGTCCTAAGTGTCAAATATTGTTAACGATCCTGAAAAACCAGTCATCGAGGTGGCATTGTCGGCAGGTTTGAAGAAATTAATGTCGAACTCTGATATTGACAAATACATATCTCTCCCCAATTATCAGTATAGATCTGTCTGACATCATATGGAAGAATATCTAAAGCAGCATCGTCAACTGTTAGTTTCCTTCTTTTCGCAGAACACCCAGTTTCCACTCGATGTGATAGCTCGTTTGTGTGACACTGATGAAGAAGTAGAAGGAGACTGTATGGGGAACGATGAATACTGCTGTAGTTCGTATGTAAATTGTCGCTACTATTAAACGACGAACTGTAAAGAGGCCGTATGGGTGAGTGGTAGCGCTACAGGTAGTGATATTGCATTTTTGGTTTTCTAGATGTTTTTTTTCCTTCAGATTGGTGAGGTGCATTTGCACACGAAATATCACCAATAGTTTTGTTTTCACTAGCAGAAAATCACCATAGACTTTTTTTCTCCACAGATCCTCATTTCTTATCTTATATCCGAACTTATCTTGGAACTAATTTCCCGACGTATTTGTGACACAGGTGACTTCCTACCGCTGAGAGTTATTTTCACGATGCATCGTTTAAGAGCTGTTGAACGGGGCTCTTTTCAATATTGGATATTCAGATGAGTCCAGAATCAAGGCTGAATCCATAATGACTGAGCTACTCGAAACACTGAGATGTGCTGTTGGTGACACATGTGAAAAAAGATGATGGCGTTGTTGTCGAAACATCATGATGGCTGAGTGAACATGTTGTTGACATGACAGATACTGTTGTCGTTATTGATGCTGACAAAACAGTTTGTTTTCGGTGATGAGCTTGTGAAAGGTTGTATCTCCCTATCAACCGACAACATGGTAAAAACTTGTAGTCGGTGGCTCTGGTGTACGACTCGTTACGACAGAGGTTGACACACTCACAGAGTTTGTAGTGTCAACATAAGAACATGCCCAGATTTGTCGACGCATCAGAGATTGTAGGATCAGCACAGTTGACATGTTCATGTGCCTCAACTCACACTCGATTGTAATGTCTCTGCTCTACATGTATTATCGGTGTTCTTGTAGTCGACACTGTCGTGGTGTGATCGTTCAAGATGTCATAGATGTCGACACACTAGGCTGTAATGTCGGTGATATATGTGATGGTATTGGTGTCGGGAGAACACAATTTGTAATGTCAACACCCCACATTCTCTCTTATTAACAACTAGTCGAGTCACCTTTCATGATAAGCGTGGTCGGTGACGCACACATTTTATGTTGTTTTAATGGTGTCGAGCAAAATTTAATATCAAAATATATAAAAAATGTTCAATTTTTTTTTAAATGTTGATGTAGTTGTAGTCTTGCGCGCATCAGAATAACGAGATCCCATCACTGAGACCGGTGTCGACACGCTCTCTGTTTTGTGTGAGATATATCAACTGAACGTATGTTTTGTTTCTACCCTAGCTGTGTTCGAGTAAGTTGGTTTTTGTGTACCAGATCAACCTTTTATTCATCATCTTCCACAACAACATTCCTACATAGGGAGCAGGCAGATGGGTCTGTAATTCTCGGAGATCATTTTTCTTGTGTGTGACTTTTCTGAGTCAAGGTATGGTATGCAGAGATCTCCTCCCAAGCAGATGATACGTGTCCTAAGTGTCAAATATTGTTAACGATCATGAAAAACCAGTCATCGAGGTGGCATTTTCGACAGGCTTGAAGAAATCAATGTCGAACTTTGACATTGACAAATACCTGAACATTGTCCTTCACCTCATTGTAATGTTTAAGTAAGATTTCATGGAATGAAATTCGACATCTAGGTGATCAGCGCGTCAAACATATCATAGGCTGTGATTGAGCTCGATGTTTTACATCCCCTTTGACTGGAGGATGATGAGCCTGTAAATCACGGAAGCCGTGTTGTCATCGAACGGTCTAGGTATGGTATGTAGAGATCTCCTTCCAGGTAGATAATTCATGTCTTGAGTGTCAAATTCGGTTAACGAGCCTGAAAAAAGACATGATGACGGAATCCTCGAGGTGTGAGGAATATTGTTATAAGACCATGATTAGCATGTACCACATCAACGGACGTAGACAATCATCATACCCGACCACATTTGTCTGTCCACACTGCAACTTATCAGTTCAGTTGTTGAGTGTTTTCCATCTTCTCTCTTTATCGAACACGATCTTTCATTCTTTTTTATTTTACCACTTGTAACCAAGTATTCGAACTTTCTTTTTTTCATGATGTGCCTGTAAAACATCGATTGTTACTTTCGACTGTTGATTAAGAGCTCTCTTTTTGTGTTGGACTGTTTTCAAACATTCAGGGAACGCTCAAATCCTTCTGAGAAAGGCCACATATGCGACCTCTAAGCGATTTTTCATTTGGTTGTCTGCTGACCAGCGATGTCGCCACCACCTCATGTATACTTGACTCTGACAGGCGATTTTGTGAAAAATAAGAGGGAAGCAAGTAGGTATGAACGCCGTATACAAACAAGACATGAGAATCTGTGGTAAAATCGATCTAGTCAGTGGTCTGAGGGTGACATATGTCGAATGATTTGACATGAACCCGCTACTTTTCAACATCTTCACTTTTAAAAATAACACGTGAATCAACTAAGGTATAGATAGCATACTACCCAAAACTGGCGCTTTTTATTCTGCTACGAAGATAGAGATAGTGGACACGATGTATGTACACGATCAGTAGACTGAACTTACCCAATTGTTCAAAAGACTTGAGCAATTGAGTGAGAATCGAGCACTGGTGAACCAGACAAAGACCTTTTCAAATTTGTGTCTCTCCGATCAAAGATATTGTGAACACACTTTCAAAACTTCCACAAGTTAATTCAGAAACTATCGCGATGACCCGCGAAACACGGGTGAGTCGAAAAAAAAAAAAAAACACGAGCCATATTACGACCACCAACCAATTGGCAACATGTCAACCGACATTCCAACAAAACTAGCATCTGTCATTTTTCCCGTTACAACCGAATGTCTGGTGACGTATCGCAAACATATATTTACAACACCGCTAGTCCAGCGTCATTACCGAACAACAAGTGTCCTTCAACCAAGAAAAATTTCTCATTTGACCATGTTGATGTCACATGAAACCACCACACGACGACTGCGACATCAACATGATCAAATGAGAAATTTTTCTTGGTTGAAGGACACTTGTTGTTCGGTAATGACGCTGGACTAGCGGTGTTGTAAATATATGTTTGCGATTCGTCACCAGACATTCGGTTGTAACGGGAAAAATGACAGATGCTAGTTTTGTTGGAATGTCGGTTGACATGTTGCCAATTGGTTGGTGGTCGTAATATGGCTCGTGTTTTTTTTTTTTTTTTCCGACTCACCCGTGTTTCGCGGGTCATCGCGATAGTTTCTGAATTAACTTGTGGAAGTTTTGAAAGTGTGTTCACAATATCTTTGATCGGAGAGACACAAATTTGAAAAGGTCTTTGTCTGGTTCACCAGTGCTCGATTCTCACTCAATTGCTCAAGTCTTTTGAACAATTGGGTAAGTTCAGTCTACTGATCGTGTACATACATCGTGTCCACTATCTCTATCTTCGTAGCAGAATAAAAAGCGCCAGTTTTGGGTAGTATGCTATCTATACCTTAGTTGATTCACGTGTTATTTTTAAAAGTGAAGATGTTGAAAAGTAGCGGGTTCATGTCAAATCATTCGACATATGTCACCCTCAGACCACTGACTAGATCGATTTTACCACAGATTCTCATGTCTTGTTTGTATACGGCGTTCATACCTACTTGCTTCCCTCTTATTTTTCACAAAATCGCCTGTCAGAGTCAAGTATACATGAGGTGGTGGTGACATCGCTGGTCAGCAGACAACCAAATGAAAAATCGCTTAGAGGTCGCATATGTGGCCTTTCTCAGAAGGATTTGAGCGTTCCTGAATGTTTGAAAACAGTCCAACACAAAAAGAGAGCTCTTAATCAACAGTCGAAAGTAACAATCGATGTTTTACAGGCACATCATGAAAAAAAGGAAAGTTCGAATACTTGGTTACAAGTGGTAAAATAAAAAAGAATGAAAGATCGTGTTCGATAAAGAGAGAAGATGGAAAACACTCAACAACTGAACTGATAAGTTGCAGTGTGGACAGACAAATGTGGTCGGGTATGATGATTGTCTACGTCCGTTGATGTGGTACATGCTAATCATGGTCTTATAACAATATTCCTCACACCTCGAGGATTCCGTCATCATGTCTTTTTTCAGGCTCGTTAACCGAATTTGACACTCAAGACATGAATTATCTACCTGGAAGGAGATCTCTACATACCATACCTAGACCGTTCGATGACAACACGGCTTCCGTGATTTACAGGCTCATCATCCTCCAGTCAAAGGGGATGTAAAACATCGAGCTCAATCACAGCCTATGATATGTTTGACGCGCTGATCACCTAGATGTCGAATTTCATTCCAGGAAATCTTACTTAAACATTACAATGAGGGTGAAGGACAATGTTCAGGTATTTGTCAATGTCAAAGTTCGACATTGATTTCTTCAAGCCTGTCGAAAATGCCACCTCGATGACTGGTTTTCATGATCGTTAACAATATTTGACACTTAGGACACGTATCATCTGCTTGGGAGGAGATCTCTGCATACCATACCTTGACTCAGAAAAGTCACACACAAGAAAAATGATCTCCGAGAATTACAGACCCATCTGCCTGCTCCCTTATGTAGGAATGTTGTTGTGGAAGATGATGAATAAAAGGTTGATCTGGTACACAAAAACCAACTTACTCGAACACAGCTAGGGTAGAAACAAAACATACGTTCAGTTGATATATCTCACACAAACAGAGAGCGTGTCGACACCGGTCTCAGTGATGGGGATCTCGTTATTCTGATGCGCGCAAGACTACAACTACATCAACATTTAAAAAAAAAATTGAACATTTTTTATATATTTTGATATTAAATTTTGCTCGACACCATTAAAACAACATAAAATGTGTGCGTCACCGACCACGCTTATCATGAAAGGTGACTCGACTAGTTGTTAATAAGAGAGAATGTGGGGTGTTGACATTACAAATTGTGTTCTCCCGACACCAATACCATCACATATATCACCGACATTACAGCCTAGTGTGTCGACATCTATGACATCTTGAACGATCACACCACGACAGTGTCGACTACAAGAACACCGATAATACATGTAGAGCAGAGACATTACAATCGAGTGTGAGTTGAGGCACATGAACATGTCAACTGTGCTGATCCTACAATCTCTGATGCGTCGACAAATCTGGGCATGTTCTTATGTTGACACTACAAACTCTGTGAGTGTGTCAGCCTCTGTCGTAACGAGTCGTACACCAGAGCCACCGACTACAAGTTTTTACCATGTTGTCGGTTGATAGGGAGATACAACCTTTCACAAGCTCATCACCGAAAACAAACTGTTTTGTCAGCATCAATAACGACAACAGTATCTGTCATGTCAACAACATGTTCACTCAGCCATCATGATGTTTCGACAACAACGCCATCATCTTTTTTCACATGTGTCACCAACAGCACATCTCAGTGTTTCGAGTAGCTCAGTCATTATGGATTCAGCCTTGATTCTGGACTCATCTGAATATCCAATATTGAAAAGAGCCCCGTTCAACAGCTCTTAAACGATGCATCGTGAAAATAACTCTCAGCGGTAGGAAGTCACCTGTGTCACAAATACGTCGGGAAATTAGTTCCAAGATAAGTTCGGATATAAGATAAGAAATGAGGATCTGTGGGAGAAAAAAGTCTATGGTGATTTTCTGCTAGTGAAAACAAAACTATTGGTGATATTTCGTGTGCAAATGCACCTCACCAATCTGAAGGGAAAAAAACATCTAGAAAACCAAAAATGCAATATCACTACCTGTATCGCTACCACTCACCCATACGGCCTCTTTACAGTTCGTCGTTTAATAGTAGCGACAATTTACATACGAACTACAGCAGTATTCATCGTTCCCCATACAGTCTCCTTCTACTTCTTCATCAGTGTCACACAAACGAGCTATCACATCGAGTGGAAACTGGGTGTTCTGCGAAAAGAAGGAAACTAACAGTTGACGATGCTGCTTTAGATATTCTTCCATATGATGTCAGACAGATCTATACTGATAATTGGGGAGAGATATGTATTTGTCAATATCAGAGTTCGACATTAATTTCTTCAAACCTGCCGACAATGCCACCTCGATGACTGGTTTTTCAGGATCGTTAACAATATTTGACACTTAGGACAAGCATCATCTGTGTGGGAGGAGATCTCTACATACCATACCTTGACTCTGAAAAGTCACAAATAAAATTGATCTCCAAGAATTACAGACCCATCAGCCTTCTCCCTTGTGTAGGAACTTTGCTGGAAAGGCGATCATTTGCAGGTGTATCTGCAAGATGGAAATCTCTTCGCTTCAACACATGTAAGATACAAATGACATCACGATTTTCACATACTCATCACCAAATAAAAAAAAAATGGTTGTTGTCAGCAACATTAACGACAACCGTATCTGACATGTCAACAACATGTTCACTCAACCATCATGGTGTTTCGACAATAACACCATCATCTTTTTCACATTTGTCACCAACAGCACATCCCAGTGTTTCGCCTAGCTCGGTAATTATGGATTCTGCTTTGCTTTGGTCTCATCTGAATATCCAATATTGAACAGAGCCCGTTCAACAGCTGTTAAACTATCTCAACTTTTCCAAACAAAAAAAAATTATCGACGTCACTCGTAACGCTGTCTGTGAGTTTATCAGAGATTACGGTGTCAGAAAAATATATTGTTGTTGATCCCTCGTATCACCATATTAATAGTTCCCAGTTTTAAAGGATGACTGAGATAAATAATTTATACTGCGGGCAAACAGCGATAATAAAATATAACAAAGAGAACTCGATACCTATTTTATAAAAAGAGGAGTAAAACATGGATGCATCCTATCACCATGCTTGTGCAGTATATACACCGAGAAAATCTTTAAAACATCACATAAATGCCATACCTAAACATTAATGGAGAGATGATCATTAACCTAAAATATGCTGATGATACTGTATTAGTACCAGAAATCATAAAGATCTACAACATTACTTAATGAATTAAACATGACAAGCAAAAAAAAAAATAAATAAATATGGATTAAATATGAATATCAAAAGAAAGTAAAACTATGACAATTAACAAAGAAAATATTCAAACCAGCAAGTGGATATCAAAATTGACGGAAAAGACTTGGAGATAGTTCAGAGCTACAACTACCTTGTACATACTATAACCAGTAAATGAAAATGTAAAATTGAAATAAGCAAAAGAATATGAATGGTGAAAAATAACGTTAATGCCATGAAAAATATACTAACATCAAAGCAAATAAGATCAGGGCTAAAACTAAGAATAGCAAAATGTTGTCTTCTCAACATTCCTAAATGGTGCATAAACAGGGACGTTAGACAAGAAAACTGAACAGACAACTGAAGCCTTTGATATGTGGTATATAGAAGAATAGGTAGAATTGGATGGAAGGAAAAGAAAACACCGATGAAGTCTTAAAACAACTAACAACGAAAAGAGAACTACTAAGCACAATTCAAACAAGACAAATGCGGTTTTTGGGCCATGTTAAAAGATACAACAGTCTACTAAAAGTAATCCTGGAGGGGAAAATACTAAGTAAAAGCGGGAGAGGCAGACCACGACTAACATGAACGAGTAACATCAAAAGATAAACACGTCAGCCTATGACAGCGTGCACCATTAAAGCAAGAGACAGAGCGGAATGACGCTCCATGGTAGCCGTTATCAGTGCCAAGAAATATATTACGCAGAATCGTTCTGGAGAGAGTAAAAGTGGCCAGCGGAAATATATAGATGATCTAGCTAAAGAGGCAGAGGAAGCAGCAAATAAAAGGAATTATAAAGCACTGTACAACCGTACACAGAAAATTGTGTGGAAAATGCAAACAGATTGCTGTCTTTATTAGAGATAAGACAGGAAATCTGCCTAGTACTATAAGGGAACACCTAGAGAGATGGAAATAGCACTTTGAAGAACTTTTGGAACAGACCCGGCTCAAATAATCCTCAAGATATACTACCAGTAGAAGTTATTTAAAAAATGGTAAAGCCATAGGGCCAGATGAAATTCCTTCGGAGTATTAACACCTCTACCATGATGTTACATACTCTATTAGATAACATTTGGGAGACGGAAGAAGGTTATATGATCAACTACCATTAGAAAGGAAGTTTACAGGGGTGTACATATTATATGGGCATTATGCTGCTATCAGTGCCAGGATGAATACAAAAAAATTAAGTAGATTTATTCTGGAGAGACTAAAAAAAGGTCACAGAGAAACATTTGAGAGACGCACACGTATTTTTTTAGGAAGAACAGCTCATGTGCTGATCACATAACTACTCTACGTATAACAATTGAACAAAGATTACGAAACGGTATTTGCTAGTTTAGACAGAGGAATGGTTTGGCAGTTGGTGAGTCACTATGGATTCCCACAAAGTTTATTAACCTGATAAGAATAATGTATAACACACACAAAAAAACAGACGTTCTTTTCTTTAGAAAAACCAACATTTTAATTTATATTTTAATATATATGTTTTGCAAACATTTTAATAGAAATCCGCCCTGTGAGAATATCCATGTTGTAGTTTTTCTACGATGTGTAGTTGGAGGCATCGGTTGCAAACTGTTATATCGCGAGTCTAGCGTTCACGACAGAATCGTAAAGGGAGGATCGTAGGTTTTTCGCTAGGTGAAAAATTATTTTAAAAACGCGTTGTGTATGACTGTAGTTTGTCAATTGCAGCATGGACTTGTTGGGTATTAGGTTTTAGAAGTTACGGTTTTTTGTTCGTTTTACTTATTACATCTCTAATTATGGCGCTTGTTTCCTTCTCGATTTTTGGAAGCGACGCTATTTATCCTGGTTTTGAAGTTTTGTTGAAGAATAGGCTCTATAACTAATGCCGTTGTTGCTATTCTTCTCGCAAATCTGTGCCTGTCACAGGCAACCTGCATCCACGTTGAGCGTCTATCCTCTGTAAGATCATCCAAATGATGGACTGTCACCAACTCGTCGGCAAGCGTCACCTAAAGTAATTTGAAATTTTCAAACGTTAGACTATCTTAATATCCTAAAAAAAAAAAAAATAAGCGCTGGAGAGAGAATATGATAAGACATGCTAACCTTGCGGTTGGATTTTTGTAAAATACTCTGCTCACTAACATCCATAGCGCTCTTCCCAATTAGCGTATTGGTTTGAATTATTCTAGCAAATTAGTTTATATATATATATATTTCTCTCTCTCTCTTTTGGAGAGGTAGCCTAAAGGAACACGCTGGCTGGTAATTAATGCAATTGTCCTAGATGTGGGCGAGTATTCTCCAGGCTCAACTCGCTAAATAGAGACTTTGAGAGTGTTCATGGGATCTGTTAATACTTTACAGATATGGAACCTATCTAGCCGTGTTAACACTGTGGTTGACTGAGTGACCGACGCAAGTCGAATGAATATATTAAATCGTGTACGCGCCTTTTTTTACATAACCTGTTGCGTTTCGCGCTCGCTGGAGACAATAATCAATAAACTCACGCGAGAGCGGCAACGGTGGAGATATTGAGCTGCCACGGTAGGAGAAAATGACTGTTCGTTAATACCGCCAGCAAGATTTGCCAATATATATATGTATATGTATACCTACTTATGGTCCATGTCTTAAATACGGGGCCCATTTACGTCCACGTAGATATAATAACTATTAACTTATTACTATTATATGTATAAATGCTCACCATATCCATGAAATAACTAACGTATCACTACTCCCTAATATGGTAGTTTCACTTCCGGAGTGGGCGTGATCTATAGCCGGACAACACACACACACACTAGCTCCTATTGGAAGTCACTTTGGCGGGAAAAACTGATGTCCAATACATGATCAGTAATTATCCCCCTCAACCACCACCCCTTCATGCACTATACAACCCCTATTCATATATACATATATATATCATGACATCACTCTGGCTTGCCGCAGCTTGGTGCAGCTTGGCGCAGCTTGGCGCAGCTTGGCGCAGTCTCTATATAACTCCTGTACTCATAGGGTACTGGACTTCGTAGGGTATACCCTATTCTTTGGTCAACTAAAAAACCAGGAGCGTTCCTTCCTGGTCTACTACTATGGTGTCAGTTCCCTAAGTATATGGTGTCAGTACCCTAAGTATATGGTATCAGTGCCCTAAGTATATGGTATCAGTGCCCTAAGTATTTGGTATTACTGACCTAAGTATATGGTATCAGTACCCTATGTATATGGTGTCAGTTCCCTAAATATATGGTGTCAGTGCCCTAAGTATATGGTATCAGTGCCCAAAGTTTATGGAGTCAGTGCCCTAAGTATATGGTATCAGTGCCAATAGTATTTGGTGTCAGTGCCCTAGGTATATGGTGTCAGTGTCCTCAGTATATGGTATCAGTGCCCTAAGCATATGGTGTCAGTGCCCTAAGTGTATGGTATCAGTGCCCTAAATATATGGTATCAGTGCCCTAAATATATGGTATCAGTGGCCATATTTCGCCGGGATATTTACGAGTGCCAGGCTACATCACACACAAATGCACTTCCAAATAAATAACACTGCTACCCTTTTTGGGAGGCAGAGTGAACCATGGAACCATGTGTGCTGCACGGTCACACCCGGAAGTTGATCCCGGACTTTTTGAGCAACTGTCGAATGGTCTAGGACAGAAACTATTTGTCAATCGGACGCTGTCATAAAAATTGACGCAATAGGAAGTTCATTCTGGATTATTGAATCAAATGTCAAGTGAACTTGGACATATATATTTTTGTCATGCTGGTGTGGAAAGAACTGTTGAAAGCAAATAAAAAAACCGTTAACATGTTTGTTAGTATATAACCTTTATTTATTTTTTAAATATCAAATACATCAAATAACCATTGCAACTCAACAGCAATTCATAATATGTATTGGGAAAAGGGGAATCTACTCTTTCTCTTTTATAATACCGTGCATATTACCTCGGATAATGAGTTATTTCTTCTGTATTTCCTGGTTTGCAGGGATTGCTTATCATTGACTGAATCAGTTCTCGTTGCGTCATAAAACTAACACGTTCTTGGCTACCTCAGCCACAGTACCATACAAACTATATATTGTAAATAGTCTTTAACAGCAAGAAACAAGAACTTAAATCTGAACTAAAATCGAAACTAAAACTCAGACAAATAGTGTTATTTTATTTTATTCTATTATTTACCACATTTAAACGTAGCAAATGAGTGAAACATTTTTAAAAGTCTGCAAAAAAGAAACTTGAAAACCTAGTTTGTGAAAAATGGGAAGCATAGAAGAGAGGAGAAGACGAAGATATAAGTGAAGTTTTATTTGGGATGGGCTGACAATTAAGCCAGAGCTAAAACATCGAAATCGATCAAATCCAACTAGATAGTCTAGACACATAAAATATTATGTAGAGCGTCAATTTAAAATAAAATATAGAGATTGGCAGAAGTCAAATTGATAACGTCAATAGATGGACTTGATAATTAACATACTACTATGCACAGATGCTTCATTTAATTCCAGAGTGGAATTTTAGCTTCAACTAAGATTGTCTAGCATTTATGAATCAATATGGTCTAATTTAACTATATTTCGTTCATTCTTCAAAATCCATATTTTATGCGAGTGATCCAAAACGGTGGACACAAGGGAGACATGGGAATGTTCTACTTCAAAATTGTTCTATTAATAAATCGTGTAGTAAAATAATGGTCTAATAATGGAAACATGGACATTAGACAAGAAAACAGAACAGAAAATTAAAGCCTTTGAAATGTGGATATAGAAGAATAGGTAGAATTTTATGGAAGGAAAAGAAAACAAACGATGAAGTCTTAAAACAACTAAAAATGAAAGAGAACTACTAAACACAATTCAAACAAGACAAATGCGATTTTTGGGCCATGTTGAAAGACACACCAGCCTACTAAAAGTAATCCTGGAGGGGAAAATACAAGGTAAAAGAGGCAGAGACAGACCAAGACTAACATGGACGAGTAACATCAAAAGATGGACAAACCAGCTTATGACAGCCTGCACCATAAAAAGCAAGAGACAGAGCAGAATGGCGCTCTATGGTAGCAACCTTCGATGCGGAGATGGCACTCGATGATGATGAATAGAATAATGCTTGAGAGAGTAAACATTGTAAACATTGACAAATTGTACACTTTTTTATGTTAAATATTCCCTTATTTTTTTCTTTACTACAGCTGTTATTAACGTTTAAGATATAATATATTTTAATTCAATAAATTTGTGTGTGCATGTCTGTGTTAGTCACCTCTAGTGACTCGGGCAGACGGTGCTCGTAAACCTGGGAGGGCCGACCATCTAAGGGCAGAATCCCCCTACAGAAAAGATCATCTGCTGCCTTGCAGGAAGATTGGGGACAATCAAAGGCTAAGGAAAGCTAACCTGAATAAAATGCTGGCCGAAATCGGATGCACTGGGCCACTGGCGCAGAACACAGTGCAACGTTTTAACGGGTGTTCAATCAGAGTGGATCTGGCAGACTTTAATTGTGATGTTCTGTCTGTGGGGGCGATCAACACACTTAGCCTGACAGCTGACTTCATGTGAGAGTCTAGAATCCTACTCTGATTCAGTCCTGATCGCAGAGAGAGAGAGAGAGAGAGAGAGAGAGAGAGAGAGAGAGAATCCACTAAATGTATGATTAAGTCTCATCGAATAAACATAAAGCAGAATCGTTTCCGAAACAAAACAAAATAAGCAATTAAAATATCAATAATAAAGCACTGTGAATTATAACGATCCTTCAGCAGTCTCTTTAGGAAAGATTGAAGCAACATTCATCGTCATGTGCCATGCCGGTTGCCGTAGGCGATCATGTCCTTCCACAATCGTATATCAACAATGCATCGTTCAAGGTCTGTTGTTGACTGTTTTCCTTGTCATGACACCAAGATATCCAGTATTTTTTCTCATTTGTCGTCCACGATATCTCTTTCCTTTTATTTTGCCAGTTGTAACCAAGTATTCAAATTTTCCACTTTTCATGATGTGCCCGAAAAATGTTGATTGTTTCTTTCTGATGTTTTTTAAGAACTCCCTTTTTGTGTTGACCTCTTTGAGAATTTCCTCATTGGTCTTTTTAGTTGTCCAGGGAACTTTCAGCATTCTTCTGAGAATTCCCATCTATGTGGTCTCTAATCGTCTTTTCATTTGTTTGTCTACTGCCCATGATTTGCTACCATAGGTCAGAATTGGTTCTATATAGCACCGATGAACTCTCTTTCTCATTTCCATTGACATAGATTTATTGCATAAGATATTTTTCATTTTCTGAAATGCTATTTTGGCCTGAGCTATTCTGCTTTTTATTTCCGTGGTGCATCTTCCACCTGGTGTTATTATTGTGCCCAAGTATTTGACGCGTTGCACTTGTTTCAGATTTGTCCTGTTTATTTTTATGCTGCATGATGGTGATGATTGTTTCTTTGATATGCCCATTACTTCTGTTTTTTTACTACTCAGACTGAGACCTTTTTTGTTGCTTTCTTTTACTATCATGTCTATCATTTGTTTGTAATTCATTCTCTGTCTCTGCTATTAAGACTGTGTCATCCGCATATCGCAAATTATTAATTTGAATTGAAGAAACGTTAATGTCTCTAAATTGTGTCAAATTAATCAATAAACAGGTTGCGTGCGTGTGTCCGGGTTTGGTTCGCAACAACCTCATAACTATCATCTAATTGTGTTGGCGGAGAGGAGGGGAAGAGTGTTTTTGTGTCCCATATGTTTACAATCAGCATTCTTATCTCTTTTAACGGAATAGCTACTCAGAGAGTAGCCATGTTGTCTTCCTTCTATTTCATTTACATGTCTGTTTATTTTTTTCCCTTCCCGTTGCCACGGTTTCCAGAAATACTCATTTCTCCCGCTTTGATAAACGGAACATGTTGCGAGACTAAAACAGTCCAATCCTCTCTGTTTGTCTCGTATCATCACCATCAAAGAGCATGTTTACTGTCGCAGGTGATCATGTCTCTGCAAAAGTCATCTTTGATTCTGTTAACCAATTCTTCTTTCGTCTATCAACCCTGACATTCATTTACACTGCTTTGTAACTTTACATTTTGGTTTCCCGTTATCTTTTTTTTCCAAATACAAGTAATTTTAGACTTCTGCCACCACGAAGTAGACACCATTGTGCTGGACTCAAGCTAAGACAAGCTTTTTATGGGCGTTTTTAAGGGAAATGAAAGAGCGGACAGGTTGGCTGGCTGCGCTGTCGTTGAGGACGGGCAACCAATGGATCGGGCGGACATCATCAATGCTCTCCGAGATGTGGGAAGAGCACAGGACTTCGACAAACACAGATCCACGTCCCTTTTTCGGATGATGGAAATGGGAGTTAAGATGGGCACAGCCAGAAATAAGAAACTTACTGGCCGTGTAAGAAGACTTATCAACCAACATAGAACTGGAGTCGTCAGTCGCTGGACACTGAGGGAATTGCTGAGGAGGGGATCTAAGCACCTATGGACATGTTCGGAGTGCAATGACGATGACCCGCAAATAACCCAATAAGACAAGCTGTACACGACCGGATATGAACCATAGATTCAATCAGAAGTGTTGAGAAGATTAAGTGCAGTTATTTTGTGCCGAAAGCTTTGGAGTTCAGTGCAGCAGGAGGTCGACGCCTCGGAGTCATAATCCTTACGGACTCACCTCCATTAGTGTCAAGAAACTAAAGGCTGAAACACTTGCTCAACGTAGTCCGCTTCTGATGATGCGAAGCTGTGTATAAAGAGTTTCCTATACCTACCATTATTACTTCATTCCTCAATTGTTCAAGTTGTTACAATATATTTCACTTTTTAGTTCTGTGTGGTTCAAGTCTGACCAATTCCTAATCACAGCCAATGCATGATAATAAAATATAGTAGGAACAGTACAGATGCATTACGGGAAAGATTAATATGTTGTACACCACTTTATAGTAACATCATTATGTTATGTTATGTTACCATTTATGTTATTTTAAGTTAGGATCAACATCACTGCACTTCGGACTCGTCCATTGGTGCTCCGATCTTCTCCGCGAAATATAGAGATACTGACACACGTGCACAAACTCTGTTGTATAGCCTGACGCCCATAGTAATGTCATTAACTAAGCTAGACTGTTTCATGTTGTCAGATGTGGTATTTCATTTGATAGACTGTCAGAGATGGATTGTGTCTTGGAGAGACTGTCAGAGATGGATTGTGTCTTTGGAAAGACTGTCAGAGATGGATTGTGTCTTGGAGAGACTGTCAGAGATGGATTGTGTCTTGGAGAGACTGTCAGAGATGGATTGTGTCTTGGAGAGACTGTCAGGGATGGATTGTGTCTTGGAGAGACTGTCAGGGATGGCTTTTGTCATGGACTGTCAGTGATAGCTTTTGTTTTGGAGAGACTGTCAGAGATGGCTTTTGTCTTAGAGAGACTGTCATACATGACTTTTGCCTTAGAGAGACTGTCAGAGATAGCTTGTTCTGCAGATACCTAAATCTCGTATCTAGTCTAATGTACACATAATTTGACGAATATATATATAGGGTAGTGACGACACGTTTTGCTGTTCATTTACAAAACGAAACACATTAGGTGATATTCACATTGTATTACATCATTTATCAGGCCACGTGGTTCACTTACTGTTTACATCGCTGTTTCAAAAATGAATTAAATCTTTGGAAACCTTATCCAAAGAAAATAAAAGAATTCAACAACTTGAAAAAGAATATCCCAGAAGGTCAATTGACATTCCAAATGTCGCTTCACCCAAACACCAGAATGGAAGCAACACAACCAAGTATAAATAATATATTCCTGTCATCTCTGTTGTTATAATTATCAAACAAGGTCTTTATCTGAAACGCAAGAAGGTACGATCGCAACTTAAGAAATTGGTATTTGTGAAAACCATTCATGTTTCATCTCTCATAATCGACATGTCTAACGTTAGGACCATGTATCATGAATTAAATAATAACAATTTCACTTATAATTTAAAAAATGACACAACTCTCGAGGCAGTAAGAAGAAAGAAGTACCCCCGTCACGCCAAGTGACATATAGGGAAATATGGTGTTAGTGACCCTATATATTACAGACCTTCAGCACATGATTTTTGGGGTAATGTGGTCGGTATTACGCCCGTGCTGATTTTACTTTCCCAGAAAAAAATCCGGTACCCATTTAAGGCTGGGTGAACCCGGAAGCCGTCGGTTGGGATCGAACCCTACCCCTTGTGCTTTGTAGTTCAGTTCACTAACCACTGAGCTATCGCGGCTCAGCATCCAATATAAGTAACAATTTACCATTTTTACCAAACTACTGACGTAGCATGATTGCTTGTCCGTCTGTCAAGACGCCAAAGGCTATATATATATATATTGGTTATTTGGTTATGGAAGGCCCCGGTTTGCAGTGGCAAACGAATTAAAATCCATAATAGCTCAACCGCCCGTGCCAACGTAATCATCCGAATTAATATCTCATCTCCCAAACAAAGAAAGGTAACTGTAGTCCCCATCGTAGCAGTCTCAGCACACACCAAAAGACATAAGGTGAACAGAAAGTGAACACAGCCAACTGTTCCCTGTCATACGATATTATCATTCATCGTAAACAATTGGAATATGGAAATATGATCAAAACGGATGAGACACACAGCTCACAATATATGTGTGTGTGTGTGTGTGTGTGTGTGTGTGTGTGTGTGTGTGTGTGTGTGTGTGTGTGTGTGTGTGTGTGTGTGTGTGTGTGTGTGTGTGTGTGTGTGTGTGTGTGTGTGTGTGTGTGTGTGTGTGTGTGTGTGTGTGTGTGTGTGTGTGTGTGTGTGTGTGTGTGTGTGTGCAAAAAAAAAAAAAAAAAAAGGCAAATGAAGACTGGCTCAACCAAAGAAGTCTAGAAGTCGAAACAATGGAAAGTAAACAAACTTTAAGAGGGATGCACACAAAAATAAAGAGAATGGCTAATAAAAACAAAAAAGCTGCGGAAGCGGATGTATTGCAAACAAAGAAGGAAGAATGCTCACCGACAAAAAAGATATAATCGATAGACGACATGAAAATATAACAGAATTATTTCATGACGAAAGGGGCAAAAAACCATGTATAAAATGTACGTCCATCTATAAAATCTTAAAATCTGATATGGAAAAAGCTATAAAAACAATGAAAAAGGGAAAAGCAGCAGGATCTGACAATATACAGATAGAGATGATACAGGCACAAGAAGATTTTGGCATTGAAGTGATCACAGACATATGCAATGACATATACCATACAGGATACATACCAAATGAACTAAAAATATCAACTTTCATTGCATTGCCTAAAAACAATGGTGCAGTTGAATGCTGTGATTTTAGAACAATAAGCCTAATGATCCAGGTAACACAAATTTTACTAAAAGTTATACAAGGAAGGATTCAGAATAACATTACTACTGAATTATATGAGCAACAATTTTGATTTAAGAAAAACAGAAGAAGCCATATTCAGCATGAGGCCATTTAGTGAAAGTACACAGAAGTAAACAAACCAATATATGCCTGCTTCGTAGACTACATCAAAGCTTTTGATAGAATACACCACAAACAACTTATAGAATGCCTAAAAGAGATACATCTAGATAACATGGATATACGACTAATATGTAATTTATACTGGGAACAAACAGAAATAATAAAATATAACAAAAAGAACACTACACCTATTGATATAAACAGAGGAGTAAAACATGAATGTATCCTATCACCAAGTTTGTTCAATCTATACACTGAGCAAATCTTTAAAAACATCATAGAGATGCTAGGCCTAAACATTCATGGAAAGATAATCAATAACCTAAGATATGCTGATGATACTATACTACTAGCAGAAAATCCTAAAGACCTACAACAATTACTTAATGAAATAAACATGACAAGCAAAAAATATGGATTAGATATGAATATCAAAAAGACTAAAACTATGATCAAAAGAAAGAAAATTCTCTAGACTTACAAATAAATATCAAAGTTGAAGGAATACACCTGGAGACATTTCATAGCTACAACTACCTTTTACATAATATAACCAGTGATGGAAAATGTAAAATTGAAATAAACAAAGGAATAGGTATGGCAAAAAGTAATTTTAATGCCATGAAAAGTATACTAACATCAAAACAAATAACACCAGGGCTAAAACTAAGAATAGCAAAATGTTGCATCTTCTAAATATTCCTATATGGTGCAGAAACGTGGACATTAGACAAGAATACAGAACAGAAAATTGAAGCCTTTGAAATCTGGATTTATAGAAGAATAGGTAGAAATGGATGGAAGGAAAATAAAACAAACGATGAAATTTTAAAACAACTAAAAATGAAAAGAGAACTATTAACCACAATTAGAAAAAGGCAAATGAAATTTGTGGGGCATGCTAAAAGACACAAAAGTAAGTAAAGTACTCCCGTCATGCCAAGTGGCGTATAGGAAATATGGTGTTAGTGACCATAAATTTTACAGACCTTCGGCACATGATTTTTGGGGTAATGTGGTCGGTATTACGCCCGTGCCGCTTCACTTTCCCAGAAAAAACATCCGGTACCCCTTAAAGGCTGGGTGAACCCGGAAGCCGTCGGTTGGGATCGAACCCTACCCCTTGTCCTTTGTAGTCCAGTTCACTAACCACTGAGCTATCGCGGCTCCCTAAAAGACACAACCGCCTACTAAAAGTAATATTGGAAGAGAAAATACAAGGTAAAAGAGGCAGAGGTAGACCAAGACTAACATGGACGAGTAACATCAAAAGATGGACAAGTCAGCCTGTGACAATCTGCACCATCAGAGCAAGAGACAGGTTGGAATGGCGCTACATGGAGGCTAACCTTCTATGCGGAGACGGCACTCAGTGGTGATGATGATGATGATGATATATAATGTTTCTAGAAAAGACATAAAGCTAGAGCGTAACTGACTGGCACCACATAGATCATTAAACATACACAAAACAAAAAATGTTTAGGCCATCTCATAGGAGTAGATTTTATCCTGCTACGATTAGGCATGTACAACAGCCGCCGATCTGGCTTGCAGTGCCCTAGGTAGAACAAACATTAAATGGATAGACAATACAACAGGTATCAAACAGGTTAAACAACTACCAGTGCTACATATGTCATTCAGAATATGTTTTTTGTTGTCTTTCTTGTGTTCACTCGATGACTTTCGACGCATACACCTTTTCATCAAATGCCCTTAAAACGGAGGTAAGTGGATATAGATGTATATGTTGTGGTTAACAGGAAACTGCGATTTTTGCGCATTTATGCCCGACGTATCCGACTTCAGCGTGGTATTTTTGGATTGAGACGACCGCTTTTAGCGTCTTCACTTCGAATCCAGGATATAAAATGTCAGTCTCGAACTACGCTTCACGATGGATACAATAAATACATAACAAAGTATCATATCAAGAGAGGAAGAAGTTAGAAGGATCCAGCTTGGAGTCAGCGGCGTGTATTACACGAGTCTTGTGGCAACGAGTTCATCTCTATATTTGTGAAAGAAGATAGATGTGTGTAAAGTGTAACACGAGAGTTAAACGAGGGCTGTTTTGTAGATTATCGGTCATGTAACTCTTCCTGTGACGGCGATTAGTGTTCACAAAAATTCTGGGTCGGATGGACAGCCTGTCCCTGTGTAAACGTCTCCTTCAATCTCTAAAAGGACAGTTTCATTCGCTATTCATGAAGGATTGTAAGGAACACAGAATCTAGAATTAGGTACACAAACATTTTCCGCCAGTCTTCGGCGAACATCCAACACGAACGTCTGAGTGCTGTCGCGACACCATGTCGAAAGCTTTCCCAAAATCGTAACGAATACTTTACAGGACAGGGTCTCTGAGCCTGATCTGTCATCCCAGAGAATGCTGTCTCTTCGCCGCAATACGTGCTCTTCCCAGGGTGACCTTAGCTTGGAAAGTTCAAGGCAGACACTGTACAGGGTCCTTTCGTTTCCGTCTTGTTACGGCATCGATACAACGGCATACATGGTAAGCGGTGCCTGACTTTCAGTTACCTGTGCGAAGTATTATGTTTGTGAATGGGCTCTGTAGCCTCTGTCCACAAGAGTGGCGACATCCTGAAACCTTATCGACAGCACTTCAAAGCTCTTCAAGCTTTTAGAAACGGGCCCACTTGTATCAAGTTATATAGTGGCTATTTATTCAGGGCTATTTATTAGAGTTACTTATCTAACAATCATCATTCTTTGGCCATGTAATGAGAAGAGAACTGAAATATATTGTACCAACTGGAAAAATTGAGGGACAAAGAGATGGAGGGAAGCAAAGAGAAAAAATATCAGACAGCTTAAGAGAATGGCTTAGCAGAAGGTCAACAACAGAAATGCTAAATAATTGTAGTGATCGAAAGTTGTAGAGAGACATGATCACCTACGCCAGCAGGCCCGGTAGTTGATGATGATGATCTAAGTTTCTTGTTCATTTACTTATTTTAGAAATATAACAATTATGCGACTCGTTCATAACGAGCATTCAAATTGATTAGGTTGAGTTGTATTCTTAATTTTAATAACATTTTTGTCTAAACTTGATTCTTTTACACAAAACATGTCTACTAAAGTTACATAGCACAACACAATTAATTTAATTATTAAATTCACATTTTTCTGCTTTGCCACAATTGGTCCAACTCCCATTAGAACGGGGGATATAAAGAAGACTCAGATCATGTCAGTCATAAATGGTGCTAATTTTCAAGCTTTTTAACACAAGTGTTAACTTTGACATTATAAAAAGCAATTGTTTGTACTTGCATTCTTCTCGAAGTTTTCAGTTGAAATGGCAAGACTTGGACTCCTGTGGCTCACCAGGACCTTTCGCAGAAAAATAGAACAAATATGGTATACATTTTCAGATGTTGAGTGAACCTTAAAGACATGTTGGTCCGAAAAATTTTGCAGCAACCAGGAATTGATTTCAGACCCATATGGTCTGTAGTGAGCTCTCTAATTGCTCGGCCACGACAGTTCCTTGGACGACGATAATATGTTAATCATTGTTTGTCATTTTAATGCCTTTTTAAAAGATTTGATATGACATTTTAATTTTTTTTAATGTACATTTTGTTTCAGTTCTATTTCATGTCTTTCATTTCCTATGTAATCTACATCAGCAATCATTTTCTATAGATATATCCATCTCTTCATAGGTAGATTTCTATCTCTTAACAGTTTTGACAATGCATGGTCATTTATAGCTAGCCATTTATGATCTTTAACTGGCAATGTTTCGTTAACGTCCGCGGAGTGCACACTTATCCGTTGTTGTTCACTATTTGTTATATGTCAAGACATCGGATTTCATTACCCATATCTTCTTCTTCTACCTTTCAGCTCCCTGAGGAGCATAGGTCTTCAACAAACACTTTCAAAGTCGTTCTGTTTTTTTGCCATTCTTTTAAGACCATTCCATGTCTTCCCCCTAAGGAAACAATTGATAAATTTTACAACGAGTTAAATGAGGCACTTCATAAATGCAAACCACATGAAAACACCATAGTTCTAGGGGATTTTAACGCAAAAGTAGGAAAGGAAAGAGTTGAGGAAGTAGTTGGTCATTATAGCTTAGGCGAGAGGAATGAAAGAGGTGAGAAACTTATTGACTGGGCAAAAACACACAACATGATGATAGGAAACACCTGGTTTAAGCAACATCCAAGACGTCTGTGGACATGGAAAAGCCCAGGGGACAACGCACGTAATCAAATTGATTATATATTGATAAGCAATAGATTTAGAAACAGTCTAGTGTGTGTGTGAAAACTAGACCAGGGGCAGATTGCAATAGTGATCATGTACCAGTTGTGATCGCTGTTGTTAGTTGTGATAGCTTAGAGTAAAATTAAAAACAACAAAACGAGCCTCAGTTAACATCAACTTAAATTTAGATTTACTAATTTACCATTAGCATTGATGAACAGTGGGAAATGCTAAAAAAAATCAATGCAACAAACATCAAAAGAGTTCATACCACCTGTGAGGACAAATTCAAGAAAGAAATGGATGACATGACATTTTGCAGCTAATGGATACAAGAAGAAGAAATAAAGAAAATAAAGATGAGTATAAGAGATTAAATAAGGAAATTGTAGTAAAATGCAATGAAGCAAAAGAAGCATGGCTAAAAGAGAGATGCAAAGAGATTTAAATGCAACAAAAAGGAGATGCTAAAGCTATATACAAACAAATTGAGGAATTAACAGGAAGAAAAACGCAATAAAAAACTGGATGTCTAAGATCAAAGGAAGGAGAGCTGTTGATTGATCAAGAAAACATAAGGGAACGATGGACATAATGCATTAAAGATCTTTATAATGATGAACGAACGGAAGTAAATATTAAGGATAATGGAGAAGGACCAGAAATACTCAGAGAAGAAGTGGAAGACGCATTGCGCAATATGAAAGCAGGCAAAGTTCCTGGACCAGATAATATAACTAAAGAAGAGATTGAAGCCGTGGGCGATTTTGGAATAGAAATAATAACAAAAATATTGAATGATATCTACAATAGCGGATATATACCAGACGACATGCTCAAATCAATATTCATAACCCTATCAAAGAAATCGGGTGCGATTGAATGCGATGATCATAAAGGAACAAGCAATGCCATTTATATTATAAGATCATTAGTAGAAAGATCCTTAAAGGTGAAAACAGATCTATACCTATGTTTCATAGATTACACCAAGGCATTTGACAAAGTAAAGCACCAAGAAATAAGCAAAATTTTAGGAATCATAAACGTAAACAGCAAAAATCTAAGAATAATAAAGAACATGTACTGGCAACAAACAGCGGCCATAAGAACTGGAAACCAATTGGAAATGTTTCAACAAATAAAACAGGGTGTTAGACATGGTTGTGTGCTATCACCAGATTTGTTTAATATTTATAGTGAGATTATTTTAAGATCCTAAGGGGCATGCCTGGAATAACAATTGGAGGTCATAATATAAATAATCTAAGGTAAGCTGATGATACAGTCTTAATCGCTAAGAGTGAAAATGAGTTACAAGAAATGTTGGACATTATAGTGAAAGAAAGCAAAAATAAAGGACTCAGCCTTAATAACAAAAAGACAGAGGTAATGGTAACAACAAAGAAAAAGACATCATCTCAGTGCAAAATAAAGACAAGTGGAACAATATTAAAACAGGTAAATGAATTTAAATATTTGGCAACTTTGTTAACCTCTCTCTCTCTCTGCGACCAAGACTCAAAGTAGAATTCCAGACTCTCTCATAAAGTCAGCTGTTTGTTTGAGTGATTCGACTGCCCCATATAGTTTTTCTTCCAGGGCGGTGGGTATGGACCACATTGTTTGTAGTCATATTGTCCAGTGTCCAGTGGCATAGGCTGGTTGTACCTCTTTTGAATTTGTATGATGAAGTATGATGACTTTATCCCTCCTTGATAGTTGATGGTATCCGTCCCTCTCGTTATGCTTTGGGTGTTCTCGTTTCCATTTTTCATGGTACTGGCCTTTGAGGATAGATTTGGCTTCATCATAACTGAGCGGATGGTTCTCTTGTGGTAATCTCCCTCCCTCTTTAGTTAATTTGTCTGCGCGTTCGTTCCCGTGTATATTACAGTGTGATGGTATCCACTGAATGACTACTCTTTGGAAGTTATTGCATAGTTGGTCAAGGGTTGTTCTCAAGTCATCTAGTTCATTGTTCTTGGGGCTTTTCAGAGCTGATAGTACTGACAGAGCATCAGCCAGAATCATCAATTTATTGTACATGTTATTTGTAAGTTGAGTAGCCAGTGTTGCAGCATCTTTGTTGGCCTCAGTTTCTGCTTTAAAGTTGTTTGAGAATTTTCCAGTAGCTATTGACTTGGTGATCTCGTCCTGGCTATTCTGCGTCAAGAACACACCACCCCCTCCATTTCTGGTGGCATTTGTAGCAGAGCCATCTGTGTACATGTGGGAAAAAGAGTCCTGTGGGTAGGTATCGTGTGCGTGTTTTTCCGCTACGTGTTTTCTTTCTGTGTCTGATTGGGTGCCTTTTTTCATGATTCCTGTTATATTTTCCTTAAGTTCTGGTGTTTTATGTTTCCCATGAGGAGACATATCAGATGGGCCCAAGGGTTTCAGTATTGTTTGGGAAAGTACTGGGTCTCCAGTAGTTAGTTCATTGGCATTTGCAGCGAAGTTGCTCCTCTTTAGTCGTACAATCCCTAAACCAGTAATTCTTTGATGCATGGGGTGGCTAAGGAGCCTTCTATATTTCTCCGCTTGTTGCAATACTTTAGTGACCCGTCTGTCATCCAAGGGTTGTAAACCTCGTTACTGTTTCTAGAGTCTTGATAGGTGTAGATTTCATAGCACCAGTGATGATACGGGCAGCTTGGTTCTGTGTTCTGTTAATTTTGCTAAGGTGTGATTTGGAAGCCATAGCCCAGGATGTGACTCCATACTCTAGAACTGGTCTGACCCTTCCGACGTATAGTCATTTCAAGATATTGCTATCTGCTCCCCAGTCCGTTCCTGCCAATTTCTTCATAATATTATTTCACTTTTTGGCTTTATTTCTTGCTCTGTTTATCTGATTTTTTCAAGTCATTCTGCGATTCATGGTGACGCCAAGATATGTTGGGTTTTGGTCAATAGGGAGTGTATGGTCTTTTATCTTCAAGTTTGCAGAGGGTGTGTTTCTTGATAGGCTGAAAATTGTATATGTAGTTTTTTTCCGTTAATTGGTAAGAACCAACTGTTCGTCCATTTTTCAAGTTCGCCTAGGGCATCTTGCATCCTGGGTCCAGCCACCGACATACTTTCCTTGCGAGCCCACAACGCCAGATCATCTGCGTATATTGCTGAGTGTATTCTGGGTGGAATGTGCATTACGATGTCATTTATGAAAATTAAAAAGAGTGTTAATGACAAGACTCCGCCTTGTGGGACACCTTGTTCGATTGTGACCTTCTTACTTAGTTGACCTTGTATTTGTACTCTGGCCGTTCTGTCCTGAAGGTATTGAGAGGCCCAATTGAATAAACGACCCTGGATGCTAAGTCTAAAAATGATGTACAAAAGAGGCGAGATGCAGAATGGCTCAGGCAAAAGCAGCTTTCCAAAAAATTAGGGGGATACTATGCAATCCATTTTTGACAATAGAAACAAGAATAAGAGTTCTTAAATTTTACTTAGAGCCAGTCTTAACATATGGATGCGAATCATGGAAAATAGGACAACAGATAAGAAAATGACTGGAGTCTGTAGAAATGTGGTTTTACAGAAGAATGTTGAGAGTACCATGGACAGCTAAGAAGAGTAATGAAGATGTTCTGAGAGAGGTCAAAGCAAAGAGAGAGCTAATTTCCAATATTAGAAAGAAACAATCATCATTTTTTGGCCATGTAATGAGAAGAGAACAACTGGAATATATTGTAACAAATGGAAAAAATTGAGGGACGAAGAGATAGAGGGAAGCAAAGAGAGAAAATACCAGACAGCTTAAGAGAATGGCTTGGCAGAAGGCCAACAACAGAAATGATAAATAACTGCCGAGATCGAAAGTTGTGGAGAGACATGATCACCATCGGCAGCAGGCCCGGTACTTGATGATGATGATGTCTTCCCCATCATCTTCATCTCTGCTTCTATCTGTCTTCTCCAAGAATGCACTGTCTTCCTTTGTGTCTTTTCCCCTGGGGATTCAAAAAGGCCTGTTGTGTAATACTTTCAGTTGGCTTCCGCAGTGTGTCTATACAGTGCCATCGTCCTCGCTATATCTCTTTATCCACTGGTATTTGACTGATACATTTCCATAATTCTATGTTAGTGATTTTGTCCTGCCATTTCCATCCTTTTATTCTGCGTAAGCATCCATTAATGAAAGTCTGTATAATCATGATTGATGTCAATTTTGTTGTTCTCCATGTTTCACAGCCATATAATAGAACTGACTTAACATTGGAGTTGAACATTTTTATTTTTGTATTCAACCTAATTTCGTTGGACTTCCATATGTTTCCCAGTACAACAAAAACTCCTCTTGCATTTGATATTTTTATTTTGGTATCATTTTCTGTTCCTCCCTCTTTATCTATATTACTGTCCAGATACATGTAAGATTGTATATCTAGTAGAGGTATTTCTCCTAATTTTATTTGGTTATTGCCAACTGCATTAATCCATTACCCATATAGTCTGACAGAATTCGTACACGTGACCTTCTTGTCTACAGGCCGACATGAAACCTCTAGATCACCCTGTCCTCTGACAAATACTCAATTTCATTAATAGAAATAATCAAACAAAAGTGTTACTAAAACATTTATATACTTAATTAAGATGTAACAGAATATAACTGCTGAAGTTATAATTATGAATATTTCTTTTTAAAAGTGTTATGCTTTTTAGTTAAAATGTCGATACTTTGATTGTTTGCTGCATATACGAAAAAATAGTTTCGCACTAATATAGTCTTTTTAATATACTTGTATTTCGTGGTCATGATAACTACACCAGCCTAGAACATATCTGTCATTAGAACTAGACCAGCCTAGAACATAACTGTCATTAGAACTAGACCAGGCTAGAACATATCTGTCATTAGAACTAGACCAGCCTAGAACATATCTGTCATTAGAACTAGACCAGCCTAGAACATATCTGTCATTAGAACTAGACCAGCCTAGAACATATCTGTCATTAGAACTAGACCAGCCTAGAACATATCTGTCATTAGAACTAGACCAGCCTAGAACATATCTGTCATTGGAATTACACCAACCTAGAATATATGTTTGTTATTGAGACTTGACTTATCTTACATTTCTTATCTTACATTTTATGAAATAAAATGTCATCTTTTTTATAGACATTCTATGGTATATTCATGCAAATCAGGAATCGGTTATACCTTGAATTTTAGTAAACTTGTGAGATAAAAGATCTATCTTTAATGACCTGCTACTACATTAATTAATCTTCCTAATAATGATCTATTTTGAAAACCACTTAGGTCTCTGGTGCTCTACGTCATGCCCCATTTACTAATTTTAATTCTTAGTGATCTTCTCTATACACTAATCTTTACCTCTAGTGACCTACTTCATACACTTATTTCCATCTGTCGTGACCTACTTCATACACTAATCTCCAACTCTAATAACCTACTTCATACACTAATTTCCATATCTAGTGACCTACTTCATGCACTAATCTCCATCACTGATGACCTCTGCATACACTAATCTCCATCTCTAATAACCTACTTCATACACTAATCTCCATCACTGATGACCTACTGCATACACTAATCTCCATCTCTAATAACCTACTTCATACACTAATCTCCATATCTAGTGACCTACTTCATACACTAATCTCCATATCTAGTGACCTACTTCATACACTAATCTCCATCTCTGATGACCTGCTGCATACACTAATCTTCATCTCTGATAACCTACTTCATACACTAATCTCCATCTTTGATGACCTAATGTATACACTAATCTCCATCTCTAATAACCTACTTCATACACTAATCTCCATATCTAGTGACCTACTTCATGCACTAATCTCCATCTCCGATGACCTACTGCATACACTAATCTCCATATCTAGTGACCTACTGCATACATTAATCTCCATATCTAGTGACCTACTGCATACACTAATCTCCATATCTAGTGACCTACTGCATACACTAATCTCCATATCTAATGTCCTACTGCATACACTAATCTCCATATCTAGTGTCCTACTGCATACACTAATCTCCATATATAGTGACCTACTGCATACACTAATCTCCATATCTAATGTCCTACTGCATACACTAATCTTCATATATAGTGATCTACTGCATACACTAATCTCCATATCTAATGTCCTACTGCATACACTAATCTCCATATCTAATGTCCTACTGCATACACTATCTCCATATCTATAGCTTGTTTCATAACTCGTGCCCAACTTTAAAAATCGATAGCTTTTTAACCACTTGTTGTAAGATATTCAAAATTTGCATGTAAAGTTATAATGATTAGAACCCAACAGGGAATTAATTTCATTAAAAAAAACATTTGGTTATTATTGTTGCTTATTTGATTTATATAAATTTATAACGACCCATTGTTGTATTCAAAACTTAATGTTTACAGTATTTTAAACTAAAAATAGCGAGTACAAATCCATACACGGTAGAATTGACGTATTTGCACGCTTTCCCCGTGGTTTTTTTTGACACAATTAGACACTTGTAAAAAACTGAGAAATTGTGTGTTCCATTCATAGGTGGAGACGTGGAACAATAACATTTATCATGAGTCTTAAAATGAAATTCTGCAGTTTACAAAACATCGCAATAAAAATGTATGACTATTTTTGCAAAGAGGCTAAACGAGGAAGATTATTTCATTCTTTAGAAAACCCTGAGAATAGGACAAGACACATTTTGGATTTATCTAAAAGTCATTTAATCGCTGGATTTAAGCACGTGACCGTCAATGTTCAAAATATACAAAATCATAAGGAAGAGCAAAAATGTTGGATAATTTCGACAGTGAACTTATTAGAAGTGAAATTCGCAAAATGTTGGGTATGAATGAAACTGTTACAATAAGAAAATTAAAAATTTCGCTGAAAAAGAACAGTATTGAAATATCAAAGTCTACATTATGGAGGAATGTGAGAGCTGCAGGCTTTACATTCAGAAAGTATTCCAATGGACGAAACATCATCTGTGAGAAGCCACATATAGTAGTCATGAGAAGCAAGTACTTACGTGAAGTAAAAGAGGTGCGCAAGCAAGGTTATGATATTGTGCACTTGAATGAAACATGGATCAATGCTCACCACACTAACCAAAGGGAATGGCAGTCATCAGATGGAAAGATTAAGAGATTAATACCTAGCAGCAAAGGACAGCGCTTGATAATTGCTCATGCAGGTAGTCGACAACATGGACTAATACAAAATGCAGAGCTAATTTTTCTTTCAAAATCCATAGACAATCGGGATTATCACTCTGAGATGAATGGTCACATATTTAGACATTGGATTGAAAACTCTGTTCTCCCATTACTAGATCGACCATCTTGCCTAATAATGGACAATGCAGCGTACAACAACATTGTTGCACTTGAAGATAAAGTCCAGACGTCATCCAGTACAAAAGATGCTATTAAGATATGGCTCACAAAGAAGCACATACAATTTAATAACATGTACTTAAAACCTGAATTACTATCTCTAGTAAAGCAAAAACAGAGGACAAAGATTTTTCAAATAGATAAGATTATCCAAGAGCACGGTCATATAAGTTTGAGGCTGCCACCTTACCATGCTCATTTAAATCCAATAGAACTAATCTTGGCAAAATTAAAAGGACAAGTGGCAGATGAAAATACAACATTCAAAATATGCGATGTAAAGACTCTTGCTAATCTCGCTTTATTAAATATAGACAAAGATTATTGAGCTAAATGTGAAGACCACGTCTTAAAACAGGAAGAGGAATATTGGAAAAATGATGGTTTGTGGAATATTCAACCCCAAACAGTTATTAATCTTTTAGACTCGTCTGATTCAGAATGAAAGTATATAGCCCCCACAATGTTGGCCCCTATATTACCTTAAATTAGTTCAACAAACTGTCCTTTTCAGGACCACACAACTATGAAAATTGGACATACAGGTATACCTTGATATTATCGTCTGTCCTCGAACTGAGAAGACAATAATTCTCCTGGTGTTTTTCCTTATTCAGTTATTTCCCCATTACGGCCACGCCTTTACCTAGTGAAAATTAATCATAGACCAGCAACTACGGTAATTTCTATTATTTAGGGGTTCACAATTTTGACAAACATCAAAGAAATTCGCCACTTTAAGAAAACTGCAGCTGCAAGATATTTGTTAAATATACATTTAAGGGTCTTTTGCATTCTAATAACATTTGGAAAATTTCAACAGTATTTAACAAACGGTTTCTGAGCAATAGCGTTTTGAAGTTGGGCACGTGATTTGAAACGAGCTATAGTGACCTACTGCATACACTAATCTCCATATCTAATGTCTTACTGCATACACTAATCTCCATATCTAATGTCTTACTGCATACTCTAATCTCCATATCTAGTGACCTACTACATACACTAATCTCCATATATAGTGACCTACTGCATACACTAATCTCCATATATAGTGACCTACTGCACACACTAATCTTCATATCTAATGTCCTACTGCATACACTAATCTCCATATCTAATGTCCTACTGCATACACTAATCTCCATATTTAGTGACCTACTGCATACACTAATCTCCATATCTAGTGACCTACTGCATACACTAATCTCCATACATAGTGATCTACTGCATACACTAATCTCCGTATCTAGCGACCTACTGCATACACTAATCTCCATATCTAGTGACCTACTGCATACACTAATCTCCATATCTAGTGACCTACTGCATACACTAATCTCCATATATAGTGATTTACTGCATACACTAATCTCCATATCTAGTGGCCTACTGCATACACTAATCTCCATATCTAATGTCCTAATGCATACACTAATCTCCATATCTAGTGACCTACTGCATACACTAATCTCCACATCTAGTGACCTACTGCATTCACTAATGACCATTTCTAACAACATTCAACCCTCCCTCGCTGTTTGTTAACTTCTACCTATACCACTCGTGGTATCTATCTATCTATCTATCTATCTATCTATCTATCTATCTATCTATCTATCTATCTATCTATCTATCTATCTATCTATTTATCTATCTATCTATCTATCTATCTACCTATCTATCTATCTATTGATCTTTCGAGCCGTAGCTGGCCCATATGGCATAGGCCCAGAAACATTTTCTCTTATCTAAATTTTTAATCTAGCAGTTTTCAATCCTTGTAAAGATCTTTTATCAAATCTCGCCATTTGTCTCTGTTCTGTGCAAGCAAATCTATCTCATTGAGGGAGCCGATTTTCAATGTTCTTCTCAGTGTCTCTCTCGGTCAGCCTCTTTTACTCTTACCTGTTGTTTCCCACATGAGGGCTTGCTTTGTTATTCGGTTATTATCTCTCCTCATCACATGTCCAACATATGACCATCGTTTTTTCTTGATTACTGAAGATATTAATGGTTGATTGGCGATTTCTCTAATTTCCTCGTTTGTTTTGAATTCGTTCCATGCTATTCAAAGTATTTTCCTTAGACAATTATTTTCGGTGTCTATATCTCTTGTTGTTTTCCAGCTCTCACATGCAGACTTAAGGATTGATAGTGCCTTTGATTTTAATAGTCTAAGTTTTATGTGTGTGCTGATGAGTTTTGATTTCCACAACTTTTCAAGGCTTCTGAAAGACATCTGCTTTAGCCATTCTGAATCTAATCTCTTTACTTGTATCCCCTTCCCGATCAATGTGATTTCCAAGATAGATAAAGTGATCGATCTCTTCCACTGGTTTGTTTTCCATGTATATTCTGTAATCTGTTGGAATTAAGCTTTTCGTGACTTCAGTCTTTTCATGATTGATCTCAAGCCCAATTTTGCTGGCTACTGATGATAGTTCATTTGTGTTTTCCTGCATCGTTTTTATCTGACTGCTTATGAGGACTATATCATCGGCAAAGTCGAGGTCCTCCAAATGGTCTCCTTGTACCCATTCGTTAAAGACATATTTAATCTCAACCCCCAGTTGGTATACACCAGCTCCCATCCTTGCAAAAATAAGGCAAACCTTCTCTGCTCTGTGACCTATACCAAAATAATGTCCTTTCTCTTGCTGTTCAATGTTCCTCGACATATTTAATGCATGCTTGGGGTCATTATAACACAGATTTTCTTCTTTTCTTCCTTAATTGCCTTTGAGCGTTGAGTGGAGATATTGCTGTTTTTTGCTGCCTTCTCCAGCTGTTATAGTTCCTAGTATTTCTAATATTCCATAAACCCGTCTTTTTCATGGTCGAATCTTGACGTCTAGTGTTCTTACAACATGTATTGCAGGCTTGTTGTGTTGTGTTTTTATCATCCTGTCTTATCACGTGGCCAAACCATTTTATCTGTTGTTTCTTTACATATTCAATGGCAAGGATTTTTCCTATTTTTTTTTTCTCTCAGTTCGTTATTTCTCATCTGATCTCTCAGGCAGTTTCCTGTCATTCGTCTAACACATTTCATCTCGGTTGTGGTTATTTCCCTTATTGTTCTTGAGGCTGTAGTTCTGTCTAGGTCTGGCATTGGTAGCATAACGTTGGGGTGAAGATTGTGTTGTAGAGTACTGCTTTTGCCTTGTTGATCAACAGTTGTGACAGTTGTCCGTTGATTTGACACACTTTGTTACACTTTTCTTTTTATGCCGCTTGAAAATTGTTATTTGTCACTAGACTTTCTAGGTATTTAAATTTCTTCATTTGTTTTAACTGGCAAACGTCTATCGCTGTGTTGATTTTCAGAATCACAAATAATTGTCGTGTTTACCTCATACAATCTCTGGTACCCATTTTCAAAGGCCTAATGAACATCGATGTCATTCCCATTCAAAAAAAGATCAGCAACAGTTTCGAATTGAACCCAAATCCACCTGACAAGAGATGAGTGCACTAATAATTTAACCACAGTGGCTTCATCTATATAGATCGCTGCCTTTAATGATAAACACCATTCATAATTAACCATCATCGCGTGCCGTCTCAATAAAGAAGGGTTGGAATGTTTACCATAGAATTCAATTGTTCTGTCTCTTGCCTTGATGGTACATTCTATGACAAACTTCCCAGACCACATCTTATTATTATTAGCTAATTTTAAACTTTGCAAGTTTTTGCCTGCATTTCCTTCTAATATGACTTTCCGTATGTTGTCTTTTGAAATATGTCAAAATAACGTATTTGCTTCTAATGTTAGTGTTCATGTTGATCTAATGCCACGAGTTACACGTCAGCCCATATCTCTTAGACAAATTATGTGATGGACTAGAACGGCTTTTATTAAATTTCCTCGATTTGCTGGAAAATTTGGCGTTTCTCTATCACTGAATTAGTGTACTACTAGGCTTTCTATATCAACAGACTTTACCAAACTTATCATTGTTGTAACCCATCTTTACTGACCTCTACTAGTGTGCCACTTCTAAAACTTCTAATTAATTCAACCAGTATTTTCTCGAAACTAAATCAATCCAGAATATAATGGAAGGATGTCAGCTTTTAGAACAGTCAGTACCTTTATGGAGTTAAATCTGCTCTTGTCATAATAGAGAAATACGTTTCGAGATAAGTCAGTACCGTCTTGGAGTTAAATCTGCTCTTGTCATAATAGAGAAATACGTTTCGAGATAAGGCAGTACCTTCTTTTATGGAACTGAATCCCGTCATTGTATAATTTAACGACATCAGCTTCTAGATCAGTCAGTAGGCTGCAGGAAATAAATCAGTTCTTGATGTAAATGAGAGAATTAAATTTCTAGATCAGTCAGTACCTTCTTCTTCTTTCCTTCTTCATTTGCCTTTCAGCGCTTTTGCTCTTCTGTTCGCCTCTGCTGCTCTTATGTTTCCTAGTGCTTCTAATATTCCATCGATCCATCTTTTTCGTGGTCGACCCTTGGGTTTGGTATTGTCACAACATTTGTTAAAGGTTCGTTGTGTTGTGTTTTGATCTTTCTGCCTTGTCACGTGGCCAAACCATTTTATCTGTTGTTTCTTTATATATTCTATGGCTGAAACTATTCCTAGCTTTTTTCTCAGTTCTTCATTTCTGATCTTATCTCTCAGACTGTTTTCTGCCACTCGTCTGACTCATTTCATCACAGTAGTTGTTATTTTGCTTATTGTTCTTGCATCTAGGGTCCGGGTCTGACATTGGTAGCACAACGTTGTGATGAAGATTGTATTGTATAGTGCTCGTTTTGCCTCTACAGTTATTTCCTTGTTGGACAATAGCGGTGATAACTGTCCAATGATTTGACAAGCTTTGTTGCATCTTGAGTCTTTCTCTGCTGCTTGTGAATTATCGTTTGTCACTAAACTTCCTAGGTATTTGAATTTTGAATTCCTCTACTTGTTTTAGTTGCCTGCCTTCTTTAGCGAAGGTCAGTACCTTGATGGAACTGAATCAATTCATGATTTAATAAAAGGATATCAATTTTCTAGATCAGTCAACTTCTTCATAGACCTAAATCAAATATTGATGTTATGCAACGCTATCTGTTTCTTGATCAGTCAGTGTCTTCACGGAACTGAAAAATCAATTTCTGATATAAATGATAGATAGCGTTTCAGTTTAAACAACATACGTCAGTCCCTATTTTTAAGAAATTAAATATGGCCACATCAAAGAGAACCAAATACACAACAATTGCACGATTATTTTTCTGACTTTCGGTATCTACCGGTCGTTCGGCGCCCGGCACTCAACGTGGATCTTCAGAAATGGCGCGAGTTGTTTGTGATACAATTAATCGACATAATCTCCTGACAATTGAGGAAACAGGATGGCAGACACCAGGCGCAGACGATAGCATAAATACTCTTAGTAATGTCTGGAGTACGCGGTAATATGATATATACACTTCAGAGTTTATAGAAGACAGGCAGAGATTAATATATTACAAATCCATTATTGCTTCGAGAGTAATTTATTTGTGTTTCTAATTTTTTTACTTTATATATTGTCTTTGCTGCTAAATCCTTATCTTTTTATTACGTTATGGTATGTATGTATGTATAATTGTATTTATATGCCTTATTTAGTATATATTCTTCTTCTTCTACTTTCCTTCCTCATTTGCCTTTCAGCGTCGAGGGGAGATAAAATTTGCAATATTTTGCTTTTCTGTTCGCCTCTGCTGCGATGTTTCATAATGTTTCTAATATTTCGTCAATCCGACTTTTTCCTGGTCGTTCCTTGGGTCTGGTGTTCTTGCAACGTTTACGGAGTGCTCGTTGTGTTGTCTTTTGATCTGTCTGTCACGTGGTCAAACCATTGTATCTGTTTATTCTTTATATATTTCTTTGGCAGGTGTTATTCCTAGCTTTTTTCTCATTTCTTCATTTCTGATCTTATCTCTCTAGCCGTTTCCTTTCATTAGTTTAACACTCAGTAGTTGTTATTGTTCTTGCATCTAGAGTCCAGGACTGGCATTGGTAGCACAACGTCGGGATGAAGATTGTATTGTATAGTGCCTGTTTTGCCTCTAGAGTTATTTCCTTGTTGGACAAAAGTGGTGATAACTGTCCAATTATTTAACAAGCTTTGTTGCATCTTGATTTTATCTCTGATGTTTGTGAATTATCGTTTGTCACTAAATGTCCTCGGTATTTGAATTCCTCTACTTGTTTTAGTTGCCTGCCGTCTATAGTTATGTTGATGTTCTGTTTATTGTTGGCAACATTCATGACTTCTGTTTTGTTGATGTTGATTTTCATGTTGTATTTTGTGCCTGAGCTGTTAAGTTTGTTTAAGTATTCTTTTAGGTCTTCTGTTGTTTCATGTATTAGTGCCTGATCGTCTGCAAATAAAAGCTCGTTGATCTCCTCTGTCTCTGATGGGTTGGCGAACTTGTATATATAATCCATGTATGTAATAAACTGGGGGGGGGGGGGGGAATAGTACGCACCCCTGTCTTACACCTGATCTAACTTCGAAGTGGTCTGTGTAGCCTGCTGCTGTTCTGACCCTGAGCTGCTGTTGATAAACTTACTTAAAGGCAATAACTAACTAACATAAACTTACTAAAAGGCAATAACTAACTAACATAAACTGACTTAAAGGCAATAACTAACTAACATAAACTTACTAAAACGCAATAACTAACAAACATAAACTTACTAGAAGGCAATAACTAACTAACATAAACTTACTAAAAGGCAATAACTAACTAACATAAACTGACTTAAAGGCAATAACTAACTAACAAAAACTTACTAAAAGGCAATAACTAACAAACATAAACTTACTAAAAGGCAATAACTAACAAACATAAACTTACTTAAAGGCAATAACTAACAAATATAAACTTACTAAAAGGCAATAACTAACTAACATAAACTTACTTAAAGGCAATAACTGACTAACATAAACTTACTTAGATGCAATAACTAACAAACATAAACTTACTGAAAGGCAATAACTAACTAACATAAACTTACTAAAACGCAATAACTAACAAACATAAACTTACTAAAAGGCAATAACTAACAAACATAAACTTACTAAAAGGCAATAACTAACAAACATAAACTTACTAAAAGGCAATAACTAAAAAACATAAACTTACTAAAAGGCAATAACTAACAAACATAAACTTACTAAAAGGCAATAACTAACTAACATAAACTTACTTAAGGCAATAACTAACTAACATAAACTTACTAAAAGGCAATAACTAACAAACATAAACTTACTAAAAGGCAATAACTAACTAACATAAACTTACTAAAACGCAATAACTAACACACATAAACTTACTAAAAGGCAATATCTAACAAAAATAAACTTGCTAAAAATCAAAAACTAACACACATAAACTTACTAAAAAGCAGTAACTAACTAACATAAACTTACTAAAAAGCAATAACTAACTAACATAAACTTACTAAAAGGCAATAACTAACAAACATAAACTTAATGAAAGGCAATAACTAACAAACATAAACTTACTAAAAGGCAATAACTAACTAACATAAACTTACTAAAAAGCAATAACTAACTAACATAAACTTACTAAAAGGCAATAACTAACAAACATAAACTTACTGAAAGGCAATAACTAACTAACATAAATTTACTAAAAGGCAATAACTAACAAACATAAACTTACTAAAAAGCAATAACTAACTAACATAAACTTACTAAAAGGCAATAACTAACAAACATAAACTTACTGAAAGGCAATAACTAACTAACATAAATTTACTAAAAGGCAATAACTAACAAACATAAACTTACTAAAAGGCAATAACTAACTAACATAAACTTACTTAAAGGCAATAACTAACAAACATAAACTTACTAAAAGGTAAAAACTAACCTAAACTTACTAAAAGACATTAGTATAGTAGCCTCCGTTAGTCATATATAACAGTATTTTTCAGCGCCCCTAGGAAATGTTTTGTTTTCTTTCGCCAGGCATTCTCTTTTTCTATGAACCAGTCTGCTTCTTGTTTGAGTTGGAGCTTTTGAGTGTTTGCAAAGATCGCGGTCCGGAGCTATTTCTTCCCAGGCTGCGGGGTTTATGTTCATGTTCAGAGTTAAAATTACAACAAATTAATCAATTTTTAAATATTATTATTTCCAAAACATAAGGATACGTTCTTGAAAAAAAAACATATTACAAGCTTAAAGTAGTAATGGTAATGTTAAGTGAGAACTATAAACATATACACTGCGATATAACTGCATCCAGCCATCCAAAGCTAGATGGTTCATGTTACATATGCAGTTCACTTTTACTTTGCACATATTTTTTGTGTATACAGATGTTGTTAGTATTAAGCTGAATGCTGTTTATTTCATAATCTTGAAAGTAAAGTCAAGAGATATGGTGAGAGATAGAGAGAGATATAGAGAGATAGAGATTGAGTTATTGACTGTAATTGAGTTATTTGCGGGTCATCATCATTGCACTCCGAACATGTCCATAGGTGCTCAGATCCTCTCCTCAGCAATTCCCTCAGTTTCCAGCGACTGGCGACTCCAGTTCTATGTTGGTTGATAAGTCTTCTTACACGGCTACTAAGTGTCTCATTTCTGGCTGTGCCCAACTTAACTGCCATTTCCATCATCCGAAGAAGTGACGTGGATCTGTGTTTGTCGAAGTCATGTGCTCTTCCCACATCTGTGCTACTGAGTAAGTGCACGTGAGTCTGGACCATTCAAAGCATCAACGTTCAGCGACGTTCATCATTAGATAGAAAGATAAGGAGAGAAAATGAGAAAGAGAATTAGAGAGAGAGAGAGAGAGAAAATGTACATGTTCCAACTCCTCCAACAGAAATGGGAAACTTATAAACAATATAGCAACTGCTACATTAATCTCTGAAGCTAATAGCCAGCATCTAGTGGTGACTGTTACATGAGATCATTATCATCAACTTCGTTTTCCCCGTTGTTAGTCACATGACAACACAAATAGTTTGTTTAATGAAAGCAAACATCAACTAGTATTAAATTATCTTTTATTATAATTGCATTGATATTGTTTGGCATTGAGCAAACACTGTCCTGATGTTCTGATCAAACGTGAGCTGGAACAACGAGGTGTAACTGCAGCGCGTGCCATCAAAGTCACGGAACGTAGGCGAGAACTTGTTCTTCCCGTAATCATTCACCTCCCCATGTTGGTACGACGTGAGCTGGCTAGACGCTGAGTACTTTAGAGTACTTTCAGCGAGCACTTTCTGGCTAGAGTTTATGTTCAAACAGCTCCACTTCTTTCTGTCTATCGTAATTTCTTCTTCTGTATTGCTTTTCTAGTCTTCTACTCTCAGACTTCTTTTATTTTGCTTTCTGTTTTGTTCTTATTGTTTCGCTTGTATAGATACAGGTTTTGATACATTTATATCCTCATACCGTTCTACAATCTTCTATCCACCGTTCATCGTATCAATTCTGTTCTTGACTGTTTTCCATGTCATGACACCACGCTGTCTAGTATTTTCTCTCTTCGTCGTCCGCGATCTCTCTTTCCCTGTATTTTGCCAGTTGTAAACAAGTATTCCAAGCATTTCTATAGATATTATTGTTGCTTTGCTTCTATAGATATGGTTGTGTATCATGGATTATTTCGCAAACAGCAAGGAAGAAAATCGATTCATCCGAAAAAATGTCACAGAAAAATCCGTAAGATACCTTGGATAAAAAAGATCAAATAAAGATTTATTCATCATCATTGAGTGCCGTCTCCGCATCGAAGGTTGGCTACAATGGAGCGCCATTCTGCTCTGTCTCTTGCTTTGATAGTGCAGATTGTCATAGGCTGACTTGTCCATTTTTTGATGTTACTCGTTCATGTTAGTCTTGGTCTGCCTCTGCCTCTGTTACCTTGTATTTTCCCCTCCAGGATTACTTTTAGTAGGCTGTTGTGTCTTTTAACATGGCCCAAAAATCGCATTTGTCTTGTTTGAATTGTGTTTAGAAGTTCTCTTTTCATTTTTAGTTGTTTTAAAACTTCCTTGTTTGTTTTCTTTTCTTTCCATCCAATTCTACCTATTCTTCTATAAATCCACATTTCAAAGGCTTCAATTTTCTGTTCTGTTTTCTGGTCTAATGTCCATGTTTCTGCACCATACAGGAATATTGAGAAGATGTAACATTTTGCTATTCTTAGTTTTAAAGATGTATTAAAAGATAACAATTAAAAACAACTGGCTTATAGAAACCATTCGACAGATGACAATATGTTACTATGGCCACAGATGAGATACAGGGAGCTGGAGAGAACAATAATAGAAGGCATGGCTTCTGGGCGACGCATCAGGGGCAGACCAAGAAGAAGGTGGTTTCAAGAGATCAAAGAGACCTTGAACATGACAACAGAATAAGTGGGAGATCGGGTTAGAGACAGAGATTCTTTCAGACAGGCTAGGGTGAATGCAACGTTCTGCGAAGGACATGCGACTTGATGATGATCTATAGAAATAATTTTTGTTTTATTTTTGTTTGTATATTATTTCTGCATTATTTTCTCAAATATTATATTTACTTTGCTTTTATCGATACTTAGCCGGGGTTCGTACCCTGGCGAGGACACCTGGGTTTTACTAATTCCCTAAAAATTAGTGGGAGCCGCGATAGCTCAGTGGTTAGTGAACTGGACTACTACGGACAAGAGGTAGGGTTCGATCCCAACCGACGGCTCCGGGTTCACCCAGCCTTAAATGGGTACCGGATTTTTTCTGGGAAAGTAAAGCAGCACGGGCGTAATACCGACCACATTACCCCAAAAATCATGTGCTGAAGGTCTGTAAAATATAGGGTCACTAACACCATATTTCCCTATACGCCGCCACTTGGCGTGACGGGGGGTACTTTACTTACACTTTTATAGACAAGATTGGCGAACATTTATTTCATATTTGTGTCAGAGCACGTGCGTTGAAGAGGTAGCTTACGTGCTGCCAGGTTAGTCGGGGATGTATTTCACGCACGTGCACTCATGACTACAGCATAGGGCTATGAACACAACTTGGGAATACATTGTATATCAGTATGTTCCTATAAAGACAAGTGTCTTCCGGATAGGGTAGGGCTGAACACTTGCATTGCAGACAAACAGTTATAGGGACGAACCAGCACGAATAGTAGTTTCCAGTGGTTTAGACTGGAAACAAATAATAATAAATGAATATTATTATAGAGGAAAGGACAAGAGGTAGGGTTCGATCCCAACCGACGGCTTCCGGGGGTTCACCCAGCCTTTAATGGGTACCGGATTTTTTTCTGGGAATGTAAAGCGGCACGGGCGTAATACCGACCACATTACCCCAATAATCATGTGTCAAAGGTCTGTAAAATATGGTCACTAACACCATATCCCCTATACGCCACTTGGCGTAGACGGAGGCACTTTACATTTTACTTTACTATTATTATAGAGGGAAACGTCCGTGGTGATAGATTAGCGAATCGTTTCGTGGGAAGAAGTATGTTTACAACTCTCAGAAAAAAAATCACAAATAATCAACAATAATAACAACAACAAACAGAAAAATATACCACATAATTTTTTTTCCGAGTGCTATACCTACATACCTCTTCCCCTGAAAGGATTCGCCGATCTATCACCTTGGAAGTTTTCCTCCATAATAATATTCATGCATTATTATTTGTCTCCTGTCCTGTAGAGATATTGGACGCTTGATGGATTGTACTGATGTCCCAAAGGTATTCAAGAGAGGCTGGACAGGTCATCGATTAACATAATTATCGTAAATCTGCGACTACAGTCTAATATTAAAGAGATCAGGCACTTACTAACTCTTCGTTTATGAGGTCAGCTTAGGTCCACAAATAAGCTGAATATGCAAAGCAGAAGAAAGCACGCCATTTTTTTTTTGCATTCACCTGGATTATGTATGTGAAGTCTGCCTGGATAGATGAGCAAGACACATATTTCGATGCTGTTCGTGAATCTGCAGCTCTGGTGCGACTCCGGATCTACAAGTTAGCCAAGAGGAATTAATGCCTAATTCAGGGAGCTACAAGGAGAACAGCGTTGAAGCTGTGAACCAGATTATCGTTTCACGCTGCGAGATTAGATGGGGAAGTCTGAGCGCCGACAGGTATTCAGTGTGCGATGAGAACAATCCGACGACTAACAAACTAAAAAACAACATCTGTAGGTAGGACAATACATCTAATCTAAAGAGCCCCGTCCCACCAAACAGCGTATAGGGAATATGGTGTTAGTGACCTTACAGACCTTCAGCACATGATTTTTGGGGTAATGTGGTCGTTATTACGCCAGTGCCGCTTCACTTTCCCAGAAAAAAAAATCCGGTACACATTTAAGGCTGGGTGAACTCGGAAGCCGTCGGTTGGGATCGAACCCTATCTCTTGTCCTTTGTAGTTCAGTTCACTAACCACTGAACTATTGCGTCTTCCTAGGACAATACATAGTCAGCAAGTATTGTTTTCAAAAATTATTGACCAATGCGTGATCTCGGTTTTACGTCGCCAGGCCCCGAGACTCTGACTTCCGGTTGTTTGGTTTTTTTTTTGGTTTTTTTTTTGTTTTTAATTCGAGATGTGCTTGCCTGGCATTTAATCATTCCTGACATGCTGCAAAATAGTAGTTGTTTATTTTTTAATTTCCTCTTCTTCTAAATAGCCGTGCAGCATTATCTACTTATTCGCTGCTAACAAGGTACCAGATTCAAAGTCGAAATCAGAATATTTGCAAACTTTAATGATACTCCAGATAAGGTAATACAACGACGGTAGATGAAAACTGAACTACCAACAGACCACTGCCTCCAGAATGGAGTGACTCTATGGGTGACTAGTTCAACGAAACTAACGAAATTAATATCTGAGGTTTTTCCGTAACGTGAAAACACGAGTTAAGCTTTCCTGATGTCTCCTAGTACGAGACAGGAGTCAGTGTATGTTGACATTGGTGGTTTAGTTCTCTTCATCATTTGGTCACTTCTGAAATAGAAAGTCTGAAGATAGTGAGAAATGGAAAAGATTGTCTGAAGATTGTCAGTGGTGACCCAAAGGCCCCCAGGATTATGGGATAAAGAAAAATGTAAAGGTAAAGTACGAGACATGAATCAGCATCTGAGCACCTGAGTTTTCACCCATACGCGCTCGGCCGCCTATCCAAAAGTGTTTGGAGACTTCTAGATAGTGTCGCTTCAAGCATCGAAACTCACGATGCGAGTCGGCATTCCTCACCTTCCTAGAGTACTACCCAGGTACCCATTTTTTCCAGTGGCTGGGTCGACAGCGAGGGTATTTTTGTTTTCCAACCACTAGTACAACTCACACTGCTCCCAGTGGGAATTAAACACTGGTCGTCCGAACGTCGGTAGCCGAGTGGTTTCACAACTAGGTTGTCGAGGCCCCCTAAAAGAAGGGGAAGCAGAAAGAAGAAAACGATAATGGTGAAATCTATATGTGTTGCTTCTATGATAATTTCAAGTTTATTTGAAGATGTTTTCATGAAAATTGTGTTTAAAAATTGAAAAGTAAAAACCAGAAAGTGTCAAATAGTCAATGAAGGATAATTTCTTTTTCGAAGCAATAATCTACCGAAATATCATTAATTCGAAATTTGACAACGTTATAATTTTTTTTCGATCTAAAAGGTTCTCTGGGTACACACATCTGTTTTAAATGGCTGTTACAAATATTCTGTGTAAAGGAAAGGCAGTGAGGAAGGGAATTTGTCACAACCCCTCATGACGCTGCTGCAACAATGAAGTCACAATTCATTTCTCAATGAGAATTGCTTTTTTTGTGACTACCTTTACCTTAAAGTAAAAGGTAAAGAGCCCCGTCACGCCAAGTGGCTTATAGAGAATATGGTGTTAGTGACCATAATTTGTATAGACTTTCGGCGCATGACTTTTGAGGTAATGTGGTCGGTATTACGTCAGTGCCGTCATACTTTCCAATTAAAAAAAAATCCGGCACCTATTTAAGGCTGGGTGAACCCGGAGCCGTCGGTTGGGATCGAACCCTACCCCTTGTCCTTTGTAGCCCAGTTCACTAACCACTGAGCTATCGCGGCTCCAATCGTCAAATACTTGGAGGCAATTATATCAACAGACGGACGATGCACCACATAACGTAAAATGCAGAATAGCACAGGCCAAAAATAGTATTTCAGAAAATGAAAAACGTCTTGTGCAAGAAGTGTATGTCATTAGAAATGAGAGAAGAGAGTTTGTTGGTGTTATATAGAGCCAACTCAGATCTATGGAAGCGATTCGTGGACAGTAGACAAATAAGTAGTACAAGTGGTTTAGAGAAATACTCTGGGAAGGTGAGGAATTCCGCCTCACATCGTGAGTTTCGATGCTTGAAGCGACACTATCCAGAAGTCTCCGAACACTTCTGGGTATGCGGCCAAACACGCATGTGTGAAAATTCGCGTGTTAAGACGCAGATTAAATTCTCGTACTTTACCCTTACCTTTAGACAAACAAACGAAAAGACTATTAGAGGCCTCAGAGATAGGATTTCTCAGAAGAAGATGAGTCTCCTGGACAGGTAAAAAAAATCTCACGAGTAAATTCTTCAAGAGAAGAAAATTCAAGACAAGAGAAGAGCTCCTGTGTAAGCTGGAAAACTTGGTTAGAACTGGCAAATACAGGGAAAGAGAGATCGCGAACGACAAATAGAGGAGAATACTAAATAGTTTGGTGTTGTGGTACGGTAAACATATCAAGAACAGTTTTGATACGATGCACTGTGGATAGAAAATCGAGGAAAGACAAGGTCGGCTACCCCAAAGGTTATGGCACAGACGATGATGATTTTTGTTTTCCCCACTCAGGTCTCCAGAGAGCTGTCAAGTTCTAGTCCAGGTGCTTCTGACAGCCTCACTAAATGTCACGTGAAGCTGCTGTAGAGTCATTCATTGTCACGTTATGTAACTGTAAAGTCATTCATTGTCACGTGTCTCTGTTGTAGGGTAGGCCATTAGAGTCAATCATTGTCACGTGTAGAGGCTACAGAGATGGGATTTCTCAGAAGAATGTTGAAAGTTCCCTGGACAGCTAAAAAGACCAATGAGGAAGTTCTCAAAGAGGCCACACAAAAAGGGAGCTCTTAAAAAACATCAGAAAGAAGCAATCAACATTTTTCGGGCACATCATGAGAAGAGGAAAGTTGGAATACTTGGTTACAACTGGCAAAATTAAAGGAAAGAGAGATCGCGGTTGACAAAGAGAGAATATACTGGATAGCTTGGTGTCATGGCACGGAAAACAGTCAACAACAGAACTGATACGATGCACTGTAGATAGAAGATTGTGCAGGGACATGATCACCTACGCCAACTGGTATGGCACATGATGATGATGATTGTCACGTGATGTTGTTATAAGTTATCATTATCACGTGACGTTATTGTAGGATAAGTCATTGTCACGTCGGGCTGTTGTAGAGTTTTGTCTGACCGCTGTCCCTCCATCTCAAAACGTGTCTGATCTAAAAGTCTACTTCCTTGTACATCATTTTACACAGGGTCCCTCACTCGCTACCGAATTCGACTCTTCCTAAATAATGTAAACACCAATAAAGATGTTGCACAAAAATTAGGACCGGTGTTGGTTTATTGTGTGTGGGTGTGTTGGTTTATTGTGTGTGGGTGTGTTGGTTTATTGTGTGTGGGTGTGTTGGTTTATTGTGTGTGGGTGTGTTGGTTTATTGTGTGTGGGTGTGTTGGTTTATTGTGTGTGGGTGTGTTGGTTTATTGTGTGTGGGTGTTTTGGTTTATTGTGTGTGGGTGTGTTGGTTTATTGTGTGAGTAATGACAAGAAATATGTGTGTGTTGGTAGGTGTGTGTGTGTATGCGTGCGGGTGTGTAGGTGTGTAAGTGTGTGTGTGTGTGTGTGGGTGGGTGGGTGAATGTGTGTGTATGTTTGTTTGTTTTTCTAATTGTTTCGACACATCTACCCTGTGAGATTGCTGATCTTTATTATTCGGTTTGAGAGTGTCAACATTACAGTTGCTGTTCGTGAGTGCGAATGTACAGTACCTGTGAATCCACACAGAGTAGCTGGGAAATGTGTTGATACAGAAACTCGAAGTAGAACGTGTTTAATTGTGAAAAATATTAAAGAAATGGCGAATTCCGTAGCGAGTTTAAAAAAAAAAAAAAAAAAAAGGAAAGAGCCCCCGTCACGCCAAGTGGTGTATACGGAATATGGTGTTAGTGACCATAAATTTTACAGACCTTCAGTTCATGATTTTTGGGGTAATGTGGTCGGTATTACGCCCGTGACGCTTTGCTTTCCCAGAAAAAATCCGGTACCCATTAAAGGCTGGGTGAACCAGGAAGCCGTCGGTTGGGATCGAACCCTACCTCTTGTCCTTTGTAGTCCAGTTCACTAACCACTGAGCTATCGCGGCCCGAACGGTAGCGAGTGATATACTTTAAATTTGCCATTTATGATATGGAAACAAGGTATTCTCTCTAGTTGGGAAACATTCTATTTCTTACCCTGAAAAAATTCCATATTAGCTCTACATCGACTCTCTTTCTCGTGGTATCAATCGTGATTTTGAGGTTCCTGGTCATTGTGGAAATGTATTGAATCATCTCATTTTTGTAAGGTCTAGTCTTTGCAATTTGACGTGTCATAATTAACTAAGGTTCGACCAGGTGGTTTTACTAAGGTTCTCTCATGAAGTTTAACTAAGGTTCGACCAGGTAGTATAACTAAGGTTCATTCAGGTAGTTTAATTAAGGTACGACCAGGTAGTATAACTAAGGTTCATCACGGTAGTATAACTAAGGTTCGACCAGATAGTATAACTAAGGTTCATCCAGGTAGTATAACTAAAGTCTGACCAGGTAGTTTAACTAAGGTTCTACCAGGTAGTTTAATCAAGATACGATCAGGTAGTATAACTAAGGTTCGACCAGATAGTATAACTAAGGTTCATCCAGGTAGTTTAACTAAGGTTCGACCAGGTAGTTTAATTAAGGTACGACCAGGTAGTTTAATTAAGGTTCGACCAGGTAGTATAACTAAGGTTCGACCAGGTAGTATAACTAAGGTACGACCAGGTAGTTTAATTAAGGTACGACCAGGTAGTATAACTAAGGTTCGATCAGGTAATTTAACTAAGGTTCGACCAGGTAGTATAACTAAGGTTCGATCAGATAGTATAACTAAGGTTCGACCAGGTAGTATAATTAAGGTTCGATCAGGTAGTATAACTAAGGTTCGATCAGGTAATTTAACTAAGGTTCGACCAGGTAGTATAACTAAGGTCCGACCAGGTAGTATAACTAAGGTCGACCAATGAGTATAACTAAAGTTCAACCATGTAGTTGAAATACAGCTCAATCAGGTAATTTAACTAAGGTTCGACGAAGTAGCTTAAGTGTACAGGCGACAAATAAACATTACTGTTTTTCAGTTAAATCCCTTGGATACAAAACACCGCACAAAAGTTTGGTTGAAAGTTGTTAGTAATTATTTCATTTATATCAGGATCACTGAATCTGAACTAACCAGTCCAATTCACTTTCTCATGATAGAATTGGAATCATTAGACCAAGCGGGTAGGGATCACAGAGGGAGGCAACTCAGTACTTAAGGAGACTTTATGCAAAAAAATCGGATATGGTTATGGTTATGGAAGGCCCCGTATCGCTGCAAACGAATTAAAATCCATAATTGCTCAACCGCTCGTGCCAGTGGAATCATCCGAATTACTAACTCATCTCCCAAACCATGAAAGGTAGCTGCAGTCTCCATCATAACAGTCTCAAAACACGCCAAAAGATATAAGGCGAAACCGCACAGAAAGTGAACACAGCCAACTGTTCCCTGTCATACGATATTATCGTTCATCGTAAACAAGGAAAAAAATCGGATATTTGGCGACTAAAAGACGATGCTGTTACAGAACGTTGCAAGCTACAACTTAACTCATGCGCGCCCATTTAGCGTCCTTTTAAAAGCGGACAATAAAGAAAAGTAGCCATCGTGGGCAAAACGGGCACTTTACAATACAATCGTTATCCCAACGTTGTGCTACCAATGCCAGTCCTAGACCCTAGATGCAAGAACAATAAGAAAAATAACCTCTACTAAGGTGAAATGTCTTAGACGAATGACAAGAAACAGCATGAGAGATAAGAGCAGAAATGAAGAACTGAAAAAAGCTAAGAATAACCCACACCATAAAATATATAAAGAAACAACAGATAAAATGGTTTGGCCGTGTGACAAGGCAGAGTGATCAAAATAAAAGACAACGAGCCTTCAATAAAAGTTGAAAAAAAAAAAAAACAGACCCAAGGGACGACAACGAAAAAGATGGATTGACTGAATATTAGAAATACTAGGAAACATAACAGCAGCAGAGGCGAACAGAAGAGCAAAATATTGCAAATTATTATCTCCCCTCGACGCTAAAAGGCAAATGAGGGAAAAAGTCATCGTTCGAACGCAGAAAATAAAATATAAAAAAATAGCATTGTGTATGGTTACAATGATGACATAGCCTTTTAGTCTTGTCTATTGTGTTTGCCATTAAATGGCGAAGTAACTTTAAAATTAATACACGTGAAAAAACATAACCGAAAGTTTAATCTTTTATTTTCATACAACTCTTCGGGCTTTTGTGCGGGACATGGCAAGCACACAGCGAAAAGAATAGTCAAACATCCAACACCGTTTAACGATTCGCTGAAATCAAAACTCAAACAAGGGCATAATCTAGCTCTCTGGGCGCCCCCACCCCTTGCCTCTGGGAACAAATGAAATCAATCCCCTGGCTCATGTTATAAACACAGTAGATCCCTTCGCATATCCAGTGACACCGCCATATTTGACTTTCTGAATCACAGGCCCCGGGCAAAATGAACGGCTTCCGGTGAACCCCTCTTCAGCCAATCAGAATTGTTTGTGCATGTAATTGTGAGCGGAATTTCTGCTGGAGCTTTCAGTCTAATACTGAATGATTGAGTGCAAAGAGTGCTGTACCTCAGCGCTGTTGTGTGTGTGTGCTTTTTGTTTTAAATAAAAATATACAGAAGTAATATGTATATATATATATATATATATATATATATATATATATATATATTCGCTGATGATGCAGCACTGGTTGCTCACGATGAATCAGTCCTGCAGTCAATGATTTAGCTAGATCGTGTGAAGTATTCTCCCTATCAATAAGTATCCAGAAAACTGTGGTGCTTCAACAAGTTGTAACCAGCCCTGCCGCTATATCATTAAATAACATACCACTTGAACCTGTGAGAAAGTTCACCTATCTCGGTTCTATGGTCAGAACCAATGTCTCCCTTGAAGAAGAAATAAATTCCCTAATCGGAAAGGCAGCTTCCACATTTAGTAAACTTAAAGATAGAGCATGGGCCAACACCAATTTAACACTCAGGACTAATATTCAAATTTATCAAAGTTGTGTGCTTAGTACACTTCTATACAGATCAGAAACTTGGACTACCTTTGCAGGGCAGGAGAAAAGGTTAAACAGCTTTCATGTACACTGACTTCGCAAAATTATGAACATCAAATGGCAGGACAAAGTAACTAACTTTAATGTTTTACAACGAGCCAAACTCCCATCGATCATGGTAACACTTAGGATTCGTGGACTAAGGTGTCTGGGTCATGTAAGAAGAATGGCAAACAATCGTATTCCCAAACACATATTATATGGAGAACTTAAGGACGGAAAGAGACCAAAGGGTTGACCAGTGCTGTGATATAAGGATGTTTGCAGGGCTTCCTTAAGGGAATTTTCTAAAAGGGAAAGAAACTGGGAAAATGCGGCTGCGGATCGTAGCACATGGAGAGCAAAAATAAAAAATGGGACATAAATTTTCGAGACAGTGCTGATATCAAATTTAGAAGACAAAAGGGGCAAGAGAAAAGAGACAAAACCAGGTACCGCAAGTACACCTTGCACGTTCTGTGGATGGATCTGTCTGTCCAAGATTGGCAAATTCAGCCACGAGAGAAGATGTTCAGTAAATCAGCACCCAGTATGAGACACTAATGCTTTACCACAACTATTGACTTATCATGATTGCTTATTACGTCTGTCAAGACGACAAAGGCCATATATATATATGTTTGTTTGTTCATCTTTCTCAGTCACATAGCAATTCTCAGTGAACAATTTAAACATTTATTTTTTACAATTACAGAAAATTGTTTTTCACTTTATTTTTGTTTAATTAAAAACCATAACACCAAAGTCCACCGGCAAGTAAACTCATAATAACATACGTATATTACATACAATTTTATATATATAATATTTTGGGCATATGAAAACACAGAATAATTTGTTGGCAACCGTAAATACGATGACATGAAGTGAAAACAATAAATGTAAAAGTAAATACGGCCTCTCTCCATGCCTTCACTGGGTGAGATTATGGGGTTAATGCTCATATTTTTGAAAGACCAACGGCATATAGTACAGCGACGTGGTCGGTATCAAACCAGGCCGCCCCTTTTTTATATAAAAGTCTGCGCTCCCCATGTTTACATGCTTTATTAACCAAGGAAACAGTGTCAGTCCCCAAAAGAATTTGACAGAACTGGTATTGTTCTCCTGGTCATTGGCGAGCGCAAACAGTTATTGAACTTTCTATCGAGTGTAAAACGGAGTTGTGGTATAAACTATTACATTAACATGTAAACTAAGGTAGTGAGACAGAACAGAAAGAGAGAAAAGTGAGACAGAATAGTGAGAAAGGACAGTGAGACAGAATAATGAGACAGAATAGTGAGACAGAATAGTGACAGAGAATAGTGAGACAGAATAGTGAGACAGAATAGTGAGACAGAATATTGAGACAGGACAATAAGACAGAATAGTGAGACAGAATAGTGAGACAGAATATTGAGACAGAACAATAAGACAGAATAGTGAGACAGAATAGTGAGACAGAATAGTGAGACAGAATAGTGAGACAGGACAGTGATACAGGATAGTGAAACAGATTAGTGAGACAGAATAGTGAGACAGAACAGAAAGAGAGAACAGTGAGATAGAACAGTGAAACAGATTAGTGAGACAGAATAGTGAGACAGAACAGAAAGAGAGAACAGTGAGATAGAACAGTGAAACAGAACAGTGAGACAGAACAGAATAAGAGAACAGTGAGATAGAACAGTGGAACAGAACAGTGAGACATAACAGAATGAGAGAACAGTGAGATAGAAAAGTGAAACAGAACAGTGAGACAGAACAGAATGATAGAAAAGTGAAACAGAACAGTGAGACAGAACAGAATGAGAGAATAGTGAAACAGAATAGTGAGTCAGAACAGAAAGAGAAAACAGGGAGACAGGACAATGAGACAGAACAGTGAGACAGAACAGAATAAGAGAACAGTGAGATAGAACAGTGAAAAGAACAGTGAGACATAACAGAATGAGAGAAAAATGAGATAGAACAGTGAAACAGAACAGTGAGACAGAACAGAATGAGAGAATAGTGAAACATAATAGTGAGACAGAACAGAAATAGAGAGAACAGTGAGACAGAATAGTGAGACAGACTAGTGAGACAGAATAGTGAGACAAGACAGTGAGACAGAATAGTCTGACAGAACAGAAAGAGAGAACAGTGAGACAGAATAGTGAGACAGAATAGTGAGACAGAATAGTGAGACAGAATAGTGAGACAAGACAGTAAGACAGGACAGTGAGACAGAATAGTGAGACAAGATAGTGAGACATAATAGTGAGACAAGACAGTGAGACAGCACAGTGAGACAGAATTGTGAGACAGAACAGAAAGAGAGAACAGTGACACAATAGTGAGACAGAATAGTGAGACAGAATAGTGAGACAGAATAGTGAGACAGAATATTGAGACAGAACAGTGAGACGGAATAGTGAGACAGAACAGTGAGATAGGATAGTGAGACAGAATAGTGGGACAGAATAGTGAGACTTAACAGTGAGATAGGATAGTGAGACAGAATAGTGGGACAGAATAGTGAGACTTAACAGTGAGATAGGATAGTGAGACAGAATAGTGAGACAGAATAGTGAGACTTAACAGTTAGATAGGATAGTGAGACAGAATAGTGAGACAGAATAGTGAGACAGGATAGTGAGACAGAATAGTGAGACAGAATAGTGAGACTTAACAGTGAGATAGGATAGTGAGACAGAATAGTGGGACAGAATAGTGAGACAGAACAGTGAGATAGGATAGTGAGACAGAATAGTGAGACATTATAGTGAGAATTAACAGTGAGATAGGATAGTGAGACAGAATAGTGGGACAGAATAGTGAGACTTAACAGTGAGATAGGATAGTGAGACAGAATAGTGAGACAGAATAGTGAGACAGGATAGTAGGACAGAATAGTGAGAAAGAATAGTGAGACAGGACAGTGAGACAGATCAGTGAAACAGATTAGTGAGACAGATCAGTGAGACAGAATAGTGAGACAGAACAATGAGACAGAACAGTGCGACACAACAGTGAGACACAACAGTGAGACACATCAGTGAGATAGAACAGTGAGACAGATCAGTAAGACAGAACAGTGAGACAGATCAGTGAGACAGATCAGTGAGATACAACAGTGAGACAGATCAGTGAGACAAATCAGTGAGACAGAACAGTGAGACAGATCAGTGAGACAGAACAATGAGACAGATCAGTGAGACAGAACAGTGAGACAGAACAGTGAGACAGATCATTGAGACAGATCAGTCAGACAGAACAATGAAACAGAACAGTGAGACAGATCAGTGAGACAGATCAATGAGACAGAACAGTGAGACAGAACAGTGAGACAGATCAGTGAGACAGATCAGTGAGACAGATCAGTCAGACAGATCAGTGAGACAGATCAGTGAGACAGATCAGTCAGACAGAACAATGAAACAGAACAGTGAGACAGATCAATGAGACAGAACAGTGAGACAGAACAGTGAGACAGATCAGTGAGACAGAGCAGTGAGACAGATCAGTGAGACAGAATAGTGAGACAGAACAATGAGACAGAACAGTGCTACACAACAGTGAGACAGATCAGTGAGACAGATCAATGAGACAGAACAGTGAGACAGAACAGTGAGACAGAACAGTGAGACAGAACAGTGAGACAGATTAGTGAGACAGAACAGTGAGACAGAACAGTGAGACAGAACAGTGAGACAGATTAGTGAGACAGAACAGAGAGACAGAACAGTGAGACAGAATAGTGAGACAGAACAGTGAGACAGATTAGTGAGACAGAACAGTGAGACAGAACCGTGAGACAGAACAGTGAGACAGAACCGTGACCTATCAATGAAGATCTCAATCTGCAAGTGAAGCGTTTGTACTTTAAAGCCAAACACTTGACTGGAGTAATGTTACGGTATGTTATGCTATGCTGTGTTACATTATGTTACTTTAACTTAGGACCATTATCAATGCATGTTCAACGAATGGAAGAAAAGCGCATCCCTAGGCAAATACTATATGGTGAACTAACACACGGGAAAAAACAAATCGGCAGACCTACACTACGATATCTGTAAATCATCTCCGAAAGACTTCTCCATCTGTGAAAACGACTGGCAACATCTGGCAAGTGATCGCACATCATGGAGAGCATGTGTAAGGAACGGTATAACAACTTTTGAGAGTGTGCTAAGACAAAACATAGAAGAGAAAAGACTAAAGAAAAAGGATGGTAAACCGTGTGGACCAGTGAGCCTGACTTGTTCATTATGTGACCGCGTGTGTTTGTCAAACATTGGTAGAATTAGCCACGAGAGAAGCTGTTCGGCAAAAACAACACCTCAAAAAAATACACAATAGCCTCCACTAGACCGTCTGACAAGACGAAAAGGGCCACACATTATCAATGCACTCCGGTTTCAGCAATAGGTGTTCCGATCTTCACCTCAAAATGTACATCAGAACACAGTGACTAAATGTGCCAGTTCGGTGTTGGTTGACAAATCCTGTCATTCGTACAGAATATCGCTCTGTTATGACAAAATAGTCTTCACTCCCAACTCACACTGTCGAGATAGCAAATATTTATACTTATATCAAAGTCCTTTGTTCGACCCATCTCTCGTAGATTGTTAATTATGGCTGTCCAGGTGTTAATATTGCCAAATTGGCCAGTCTATATACTTTGTCGTTGCTTCCAACACCACCATAGCCAGGGTCATACATAAAGGTGATACTGCAAATCTTGAATCTCTATATAGAGAAAGTACAAACAGCCCATGCTACAGTCGTAAATTTTGCGCCGGAGGACACAGATTCGCAGCTTGCCGTAAACTATGACACAACGCAGCTTGCCGTAAACTATGACACAACACAGCTTGCCGTAAACTATGGCACAACACAGCTTGCCGTAAACTATGACACAACGCAGCTTGCAGTAAACTATGACACAACACAGCTTGCCGTAAACTATGGCACAACACAGCTTGCCGTAAACTATGACACAACGCAGCTTGCAGTAAACTATGACACAACGCAGCTTGCCGTAAACTATGACACAACACAGCTTGCCGTAAACTATGACACAACACAGCTTGCCGTAAACTATGACACAACGCAGCTTGTCGTAAACTATGACACAACGCAGCTTGCCGTAAACTATGGCACAACACAGCTTGCCGTAAACTATGACACAACGCAGCTTGTCGTAAACTATGACACAACGCAGCTTGCCGTAAACTATGACACAACACAGCTTGCCGTAAACTATGACACAACGCAGCTTGTCGTAAACAATGACACAACGCAGCTTGCCGTAAACTATGACACAACACAGCTTGCCGTAAACTATGACACAACGCAGCTTGTCGTAAACTATGACACAACACAGCTTGCCGTAAACTATGACACAACACAGCTTGCAGTAAACTATGACACAACACAGCTTGCCGTAAACTATGACACAACGCAGCTTGTCGTAAACTATGACACAACACAGATTGTCGTAAACTATGACACAACACAGCTTGCCGTAAACTTTGGCACAACACAGCTTGCCGTAAACTATGACACAACACAGCTTGTCGTAAACTATGACACAACACAGCTTGTCGTAAACTATGACACAACACAGCTTGCCGTAAACTATGACACAACACAGCTTGCCGTAAACTATGGCACAACACAGCTTGCCGTAAACTATGACACAACACAGCTTGTCGTAAACTATGACACAACACAGCTTGCCATAAACTATGACAACGCAGCTTGTCGTAAACTATGACACAACACAGCTTGCCGTAAACTATGACACAACGCAGCTTGCCGTAAACTATGACACAACACAGCTTGCCGTAAACTATGACACAACGCAGCTTGCCGTAAACTATGACACAACGCAGCTTGTCGTAAACTATGACACAACGCAGCTTGTCGTAAACTATGGCACAACGCAGCTTGCCGTAAACTATGACACAACGCAGCTTGCCGTAAACTATGACACAACGCAGCTTGCCGTAAAATATGACACAACGCAGCTTGCCGTAAACTATGACACAACGCAGCTTGCCGTAAACTATGACACAACGCAGCTTGCCGTAAACTATGACACAACGCAGCTTGCCGTAAACTATGACACAACGCAGCTTGCCGTAAACTATGACACAACGCAGCTTGCAGTAAACTATGACACAACGCAGCTTGCCGTAAACTATGACACAACGCAGCTTGCCGTAAACTATGGCACAACGCAGCTTGCCGTAAACCATGACACAACGCAGCTTGCCGTAAACTATAACACAACGCAACTTGCCGTAAACTATGACACAACGCAGCTTACCGTAAACTATGGCACAACGCAGCTTACCGTAAACTATGACACAACGCAGCTTGGGCACATATAACGTTCTTCAAGAGCTGACAATAACGAGAAGTAATTATTAGTCGAATACAGAAGGAGCTGAAATCCTTTACCACCCCCCCCCTCCCCCTTTTTTTCTTACGATCTTCCATGCTAAGTTAAATTAAATAGTATAACTCTAATAGTTAATATCAATGATTCCGTGTATTTAATAACCTTATACCTATTGAACTCTTTAGAACACAAAATAAGTAAAATCTAAATAAAAGTATGCGTTGTGTTTTGTTTATGTTTCTTGCTCTATAATGTGGTTATTATATATATTGTTCATAGTCTTTTAGTTAATTTACTGGCGTTGTAAGTGCAACGTTTGACAAACTTGGGCACAATAATAACGTCAGATGGAAGATGCACCACCGAAAAATATCTTATGCAACAAATCTGTGTCAATATAAATCAGAAACAGAGTTCATTGGTGTTATATACAACGAATTCTGACCAATGGAAGCGAATCATGGACAGTAGACAAACAAATGAAAAGACGATTAGAGGCCACATAGATGGGATTTCTCAGAAGAATGTAGAAAGATCCCTGGACAGCTAAAAAGACCAATGAGAATATTCTCAAAGAGACCAACACAAAAGGGAACTCCTAAAAACATCAGGAAGAAACAATCAAAATTGTTCGGGCACATCATTAGAAGAGGAAAGTTGGAATACTTGGTTACAACTGGCAAAATAAAAGGAAAGAGAGATCACTGATGACAAAGAGAGAAAATACTGGATAGCTTGGTGTCATGGCATGGAAAACAGTCAACAACAGAACTGATACAACGCACTGTGGATAGAAGATTGTGGAAGGACATGATCGCCTACGCCAACTGGTATGACACATGATGATGATGATGACTGGCGATGTATTTAGGTTCATGTCAGGCCGTTATCAAATTCAGGAGAAAATCTTCAGTACCTATTTTCAGATGCTAGGTTATCCTGGAAGATATATCAGTCGAATTAAATGTTACCTCATTTGGAGAATCAAACCCGGACCTACCTAAATAGTGTAATAGTTCACCAAATTACTACAACAGAAATAGACTCGAGATGCAACAAAGCTTGTCAAATCATTGGGCAACTATCACCACTATTGCCCAACAAGGGAAACACATCTATAGGCATAGCGGGCACTCTACAATACAATCTTTATCCCAACGTTGTGATACTAATGCCAGACCTGGACCCTAAGAACAAGAACAAATAAGAAAAATAACCACTACTGAGACAAAATGTGTCAGACAATTTTTTTGTTTTTATTTCTTGGACTTTGTTCCATTTCTAGACCAGTTTTTTTTTTTTTTTAACCTCTTGGGCTTCTGTCCATTTCTAGACCAGTTTTATTTTTTTTTTCTTACTTCTTGGGCTTCTATCCATTTCTAGACCAATTTTTTTTTTCTTACTTCTTGAGCTTCTATCCACTTCTAGACCAGTTTTATTTATTTTTTACTTCTTGAGCTTCTATCCATTTCTAGACAACTTATTTATTTTTTTTCCGGCAACATGGATATTTTATTAAAGTATTTTCAACATTTAAAAAAACATGCCTGAAACATAAAGTCGGCGCATTTTTTATTAAACATTACAGCGAATCTGATCGCCTAGACCAATTTGTCATTGTCAAACCAAACGAAGAAATAAGACACACGTTGTCAAATATTGAGATATCATATTACAAGATTTAATGCATCGAAAGTCAAATTTTAACAAAATCATTTATCTTGAAGTGTGTACTTATGCAATTATTATTTCGTGTATCACGACCGAATGTTTACTGAAAGAAGTCACTTTTATACCACGCACTTACTGCACTTTGGCTTAGTCATTGACAATATCTTAAGAATTTGGTTTCGCCAAGAATTAGTATTCAAGACGGCGCTAGTACTGTTTTCTGGGCAAGATAGAAACCTTGCCTGGTAAGTTACTAAAGGTCCGTTGTGAAAAAAAAAATGCACAAGAAGGACTTGTAATCTCCTAATGTGGGTTACGAAATAAATAGAGAGTTATGTAAATCTCACTAGTTGTATTTTGATCTGACTTTTAGAAATAGTTTCTTAACTCGCCCAGATATTCTTCTGTTTCTTCTCCTCTGTCTGTCAGTGTGTCTGTCTGTCTGTGTCTGTCTGTGTTTCTGTCTATGTGCCTGTCTGTGTGTCTGTGTGTCTGTGTGTCTGTCTGTGTGTCTGTCTGTGTCTATCTGTGTGTCTATCTGTGTGTCTATCTGTGTGTCTGTTTGTGTGTCTATCTGTGTGTCTGTCTGTGTATCTGTATGTGTCTATCCGTGTGCGTGTTTGTGTGTATATCTGTCTGTGTGTCTGTCTGTGTGTCTATCTGTGTGTCTGTCTGTGTGTCTGTCTTCGTGTCTATATGTGTGTCTGTCTGTGTGTATATCTGTCTATGTGTCTTGTATGTGTGTGTGCCTGTGTGCCTGTGTGTCTGTGTCTGTGTGTCTATCTATGTTTCTGTCAGTGTGTCTGTCTGTGTGTGTCTGTCTGTGTGTGTCTGTGTGACTGTGTGTCTGTGTCTGTGTGTCTGTCTGTGTGTCTTGTCTGTGTGTGTCTGTCTGTGTGTCTGTGTCTGTGTGTCTGTGTCTGTGTCTGTGTGTCTGTCTGTGTGTCTGTCTGTGTGTCTGTGTTTGTGTGTCTGTCTGTGTGTCTGTGTCTGTCTGTGTGTCTGTCTGTGTGTCTGTCTGTGTGTCTGTCTGTGTGTCTGTATGTGTGTCTGTCTGTGTGTCTGTCTGTGTGTCTTGTCTGTGTGTGTCTGTCTTTGCGTCTGTGTGTCTGTCTGTGTGTCTGTCTGTCTGTGTGTCTGTCTGTGTGAGTCTGTCTGTGTGTATATATGTCTGTGTATCTTGTCTGTGTATCTTGTCTGTGTGTGTCTATCTGTGTGTCTGTGTCTGTGTGTCTGATGTCTGTGTGTGTCTGTATGTGTGTCTGTCTATATGAGTTTGTCTATTTGTTGTTGTTTACGTTCACCAACGTTATAGCCAAGTCCAGATGGACTGACTTTTGCGAGAATATCACTTTTTCCTATCTTCCACACTAGGAACCATGCCCTCAGATATCCCCCGCCATACAGGCAGATACTCTCCGACTTCAGAGCTACTTTTATATTTGTATCGCCGAGAGTTTTAAGAGCATTCCTAAGCAAATACAATAAGGTTGAACCAATCCATGGAAAAAGACAAATAGGCAGATCTAAACTAGGATATAGAGATATCAGCAAATCATCTCTGAATGACTTCTCTGTCTGTGAAAATGACTGGGAACATCTGACAAGAGATCGAACATCATGAGAGCCTGTATTTTAAAAAAAATGGCATAACATTACGGGAGGCCGTAGTATAGCAAAACATCGAAGAGAAAAGTCTCACGAAAAAAAGATGGAAAACTATGTGGATCAGTGAGCCTGACATGTTCATTCTGTGGCAGTGTTTGTTTGTCAAACATTGGTAGAATCAGCCACGAGAGAAGCTGTTCGACAAAAACAAAACCTCAAAAACAAAAAAAATACACAATAGTCTCCACAACATAGTCTGACAAGACGAAAGGGCCATATATTGAGAGTTGTAACGTTTTGGGTTTATTTTTTCTGTAATGGCGTCCGGGCAGCTGCCATTTTGGTTTAGCCTACTCTTTTCGATTTCTAACACCCAATGGTTCTTTAAGGTGCGCAGAATACACACGAGACATTTTTACGTCCTTTTCTGAGATTGCTGGACATCGGACCTCACTACCTAGAGATCAGGAGAGGATAAACCCACGGATTCGATTTTATTTATTTTTTATGTTTTTATTTTCATCCGCCTGGGATGGGAATAGAGCCAGGAAACTTCGTGTCTAGAGTCCGACGTCCTACCTCAAGACCACCCTTGTCAGTCTGTCTGTCTGTCTGTCTGTCTGTCTGTCTGTCTATCAATCTAAATCTTTCTCTCTTATATTCAATCACGTGTCGAACGTAATGAAAGATTTAGTTTTCGCTCACCTGGTAATCTAAACCATTATCATTGAGTTATTGAGCTATTTTGGGTCATTATCATTGCACTCCGAACATGTCCATAGGTGCCCAGATCCCCTCCTCAGCAATTCCCGCAGTATCCAGCGACTGACGACTCCAGTTCTGCGTTGGTTGATAAGTCTTCTTACACGCCCATTAAATTTCTCGTTTATGGCTGTGCCCATTTTAACTCCCATATCTTTCATCCGAAGGAGTGATGTGGACTTCTGTCCGCTCTTTCATTTCCCAGTACTCCCTCATGTCCAGGGACATAGACAAAGGTGACCTCACGTATTTTTGACTTCTGCTATGACTCTACTCCCGGGTTTCCGGTTGTTTCCAAAATGGAGGAATTATTTTTCTCCGGCTTGGTATAGAACCGTTGATCAGAGGTTTAACAAGCCGCTATCGTAAAAACGATGTTGTTAATGAAACGTAGACCTGATACAGAATGTGTAAATTAGCAGTAGATAGTAGTGATAGTTTTTTCGGCCCTAAAACAGCAACAAAAATAGGATTCTGGAATGTGCGAACAATGGCCGCTCCGACGAAACATGCACAGGTCGCGAGCGAGATGGACAGATACGATCTAGATATTTTAGGATTAAGCGAAATGCGCTGGCTTGGAACAGGTAGGAGATCTATTGATAATAAAATAGTAGTTTTTTTCTGGAAGGGAAGATGGAAAACACCGTGAAGGAGTAGGCATAATGATGACAGACAAAGCTGCAAGAAGTTTATTAGAATGGGAACCGGTAAACAGCCGTCTGATACGAACACGATACAAAACAAAACATGGAAGACTTTCAATTATTCAATGTTATGCGCCTACTAACGAAGCTGATGATGAAGTTAAGGACGATTTTTATAACCAACTGCAACAACTTATAAACAAAATACCAAAACACGATCTTTTAATTGTAATGGGAGACTTCAACGCCAAAGTAGGACAAGATAACGCAGGAGTGGAACATGTGATGGGGAGAGAAGGCTGTAATACAACAAGTCAGAATGGAGAAAGATTAATAGAATTATGTTTAATAGAAAATTTAGTTATAGGTGGGACATTATTTCCACACAAAAATATTCACAAAACAACATGGATATCTCCTGATGATAGAACCTCAAATCAAATTGACCACCTATGTATTAAACAACAATTCAGATCATCATTAATAGATGTAAGAGCTTACAGAGGTGCTGATGTTAATAGTGACCACAACTTGTGCATTGGGAAAATAAGATTAAAATTTAGAAACCAACAGAAGAGGTCAATTACACATAAAATTGATAGCCATAAACTGAAAGATGAAGCCATAAAGGAAAAGTTTAACATAGAGCTAAGTAATTGTTACGCAGCACTCGGTGAAATAGACTTAGATATCAATGAAATGTGGGACTCACAGAGCAAAATACTAATGACAGCAGCAGAAGCAAGTGCCGGACTGAAGAAAATTGAAAAACGAGCTTGGATCTCAGACACCACATGGAAATACATCAAAGAAAGAAGAGAAGCAAAGAGAGCCATGACTAATGTAAAGACAGATCTTGGAAAGGTTCTGGCAAAAGCAACATACAAAGAATTAGACAACAAAGTGAAAAGTTCGGCAAGAAGAGATACAAGAGCTTATATAGACAACTTGGCAGAGAAAGCAGAGACAGCTGCAATTACAGGAGACAGCAGAACTATTTATACTGTACAAAAGATGCTGACAAACACCTATACATCCAGTGGAACACCAATTCTAGACAAATCTGGATTAATGCTAACAACAAGCGCAGACATAAAAGCCCGTTGGGCGGAACACTTCAAAGAAATTCTTAACCATCCACTACCTCACAGTTTAATAGATTTTGAAGCTGAAACACCAGCAGCAGAATTAGATGTAAATTTAGATGACTTCACCTTGAGTGAAATAGAAACCACCTTAAAGCTAATGACCAATAACAAGGCTGCTGGAGAGGATAAGTCAACAGCTGAGATCCTCAAGGCAATTGATAGCCATAATTTAATACATCTCCAAAAAATGTTCAACATCATTTGGAAAACAGAGAAGACGCCTCATAAATGGAAAAAAGGAATCATTGTTAAGATCCCAAAAAAGGGCAATCTTAGAGATTGTAACAACTGGAGAGGCGTGACACTTTTGTCAGTTGCCTCAAAGTTATTCAGTAAAATCATCCTAAATAGAATAAAGGATTCAATAGATACAGTAATGCGTGAAGAACAGGCTGGGTTTAGAAAAGGGAGAAGCTGTCTTGACCACATTTTCACTCTACGACTTATATTGGAGGAACACATTGAAAAGCAAAAACCTTTTGTACTTAACTTCATCGACTTCAAAAAAGCATTTGATAGTATTCATAGAGATTCTTTGTGGAAAATTCTGAAGCAATATGGTTTACCATCAAAAATCATAAATATTATCAAAGACATGTATGATGGTTACACATGTGCAGTTCGAACAGAGGAAGGACTGAGCGAATGTTTCCCAATAGAAACTGGGGTTAAACAAGGATGTATTTTATCGCGGATAATAGAACAAATAAGTATGTGTTAGCACTCGGAAAAATTAACAGACAAACAACAACAGAAAAAAACGAAGAACAATATATGGTCCGAAGTGGGATCGAACCCGTACTCACTGGCACCGCGCCTTGCCACGAGAGGCCGAACGCTTGGCACACTGCCACTCAGCCAACTAAAAAAATTGGCTATTGTAGTAGTGTCTTCCACGAAAGGCGCTCTCAATGACTATAGCATAGGGTAACGATCTCAGACCGGAAATAAATTGTATATTTGTACTTTCCTATTAATGCAAGTATCTCCCAGTAGGGCTGAATACTTGTGTTGTAGACAAACATTTATAGGACGAAACAGCACGAATAGTAGTTTCCAGTGGTTATATACTGGTAACAAATAATAATACATAAATATTATTATATGGGGAACTTCCGAGGCGATAATAGGGAATAATAGAACAAATAAGTATGTGTTAGCACTCGGAAAAATTAACAGACAAACAACAACAGAAAAAACGAAGAACAATATATGGTCCGAAGTGGGATCGAACCCGTACTCACTGGCACCGCGCCTTGCCACGAGAGGCCGAACGCTTGGCACACTGCCACTCAGCCAACTAAAAAAATTGGCTATTGTAGTAGTGTCTTCCACGAAAGGCGCTCTCAATGACTATAGCATAGGGTAACGATCTCAGACCGGAAATAAATTGTATATTTGTACTTTCCTATTAATGCAAGTATCTCCCAGTAGGGCTGAATACTTGTGTTGTAGACAAACATTTATAGGACGAAACAGCACGAATAGTAGTTTCCAGTGGTTATATACTGGTAACAAATAATAATACATAAATATTATTATATGGGGAACTTCCGAGGCGATAATAGGGAATAATAGAACAAATAAGTATGTGTTAGCACTCGGAAAAATTAACAGACAAACAACAACAGAAAAAAACGAAGAACAATATATGGTCCGAAGTGGGATCGAACCCGTACTCACTGGCACCGCGCCTTGCCACGAGAGGCCGAACGCTTGGCACACTGCCACTCAGCCAACTAAAAAAATTGGCTATTGTAGTAGTGTCTTCCACGAAAGGCGCTCTCAATGACTATAGCATAGGGTAACGATCTCAGACCGGAAATAAATTGTATATTTGTACTTTCCTATTAATGCAAGTATCTCCCAGTAGGGCTGAATACTTGTGTTGTAGACAAACATTTATAGGACGAAACAGCACGAATAGTAGTTTCCAGTGGTTATATACTGGTAACAAATAATAATACATAAATATTATTATATGGGGAACTTCCGAGGCGATAATAGGGAATAATAGAACAAATAAGTATGTGTTAGCACTCGGAAAAATTAACAGACAAACAACAACAGAAAAAAACGAAGAACAATATATGGTCCGAAGTGGGATCGAACCCGTACTCACTGGCACCGCGCCTTGCCACGAGAGGCCGAACGCTTGGCACACTGCCACTCAGCCAACTAAAAAAATTGGCTATTGTAGTAGTGTCTTCCACGAAAGGCGCTCTCAATGACTATAGCATAGGGTAACGATCTCAGACCGGAAATAAATTGTATATTTGTACTTTCCTATTAATGCAAGTATCTCCCAGTAGGGCTGAATACTTGTGTTGTAGACAAACATTTATAGGACGAAACAGCACGAATAGTAGTTTCCAGTGGTTATATACTGGTAACAAATAATAATACATAAATATTATTATATGGGGAACTTCCGAGGCGATAATAGGGAATAATAGAACAAATAAGTATGTGTTAGCACTCGGAAAAATTAACAGACAAACAACAACAGAAAAAAACGAAGAACAATATATGGTCCGAAGTGGGATCGAACCCGTACTCACTGGCACCGCGCCTTGCCACGAGAGGCCGAACGCTTGGCACACTGCCACTCAGCCAACTAAAAAAATTGGCTATTGTAGTAGTGTCTTCCACGAAAGGCGCTCTCAATGACTATAGCATAGGGTAACGATCTCAGACCGGAAATAAATTGTATATTTGTACTTTCCTATTAATGCAAGTATCTCCCAGTAGGGCTGAATACTTGTGTTGTAGACAAACATTTATAGGACGAAACAGCACGAATAGTAGTTTCCAGTGGTTATATACTGGTAACAAATAATAATACATAAATATTATTATATGGGGAACTTCCGAGGCGATAATAGGGAATAATAGAACAAATAAGTATGTGTTAGCACTCGGAAAAATTACCAGAAAAACAACAACAGAAAAAAACGAAGAACAATATATGGTCCGAAGTGGGATCGAACCCGTACTCACTGGCACCGCGCCTTGCCACGAGAGGCCGAACGCTTGGCACACTGCCACTCAGCCAACTAAAAAAATTGGCTATTGTAGTAGTGTCTTCCACGAAAGGCGCTCTCAATGACTATAGCATAGGGTAACGATCTCAGACCGGAAATAAATTGTATATTTGTACTTTCCTATTAATGCAAGTATCTCCCAGTAGGGCTGAATACTTGTGTTGTAGACAAACATTTATAGGACGAAACAGCACGAATAGTAGTTTCCAGTGGTTATATACTGGTAACAAATAATAATACATAAATATTATTATATGGGGAACTTCCGAGGCGATAATAGGGAATAATAGAACAAATAAGTATGTGTTAGCACTCGGAAAAATTAACAGACAAACAACAACAGAAAAAAACGAAGAACAATATATGGTCCGAAGTGGGATCGAACCCGTACTCACTGGCACCGCGCCTTGCCACGAGAGGCCGAACGCTTGGCACACTGCCACTCAGCCAACTAAAAAAATTGGCTATTGTAGTAGTGTCTTCCACGAAAGGCGCTCTCAATGACTATAGCATAGGGTAACGATCTCAGACCGGAAATAAATTGTATATTTGTACTTTCCTATTAATGCAAGTATCTCCCAGTAGGGCTGAATACTTGTGTTGTAGACAAACATTTATAGGACGAAACAGCACGAATAGTAGTTTCCAGTGGTTATATACTGGTAACAAATAATAATACATAAATATTATTATATGGGGAACTTCCGAGGCGATAATAGGGAATAATAGAACAAATAAGTATGTGTTAGCACTCGGAAAAATTAACAGACAAACAACAACAGAAAAAAACGAAGAACAATATATGGTCCGAAGTGGGATCGAACCCGTACTCACTGGCACCGCGCCTTGCCACGAGAGGCCGAACGCTTGGCACACTGCCACTCAGCCAACTAAAAAAATTGGCTATTGTAGTAGTGTCTTCCACGAAAGGCGCTCTCAATGACTATAGCATAGGGTAACGATCTCAGACCGGAAATAAATTGTATATTTGTACTTTCCTATTAATGCAAGTATCTCCCAGTAGGGCTGAATACTTGTGTTGTAGACAAACATTTATAGGACGAAACAGCACGAATAGTAGTTTCCAGTGAGATCGTTTATGCTATACATTGGTACTACTACAATAAATTTTATAAAACATTGATACGGGTTCGATATCGGACCATATATGTTGTTTGGAACTTCCGAGTGCGATTAATTAGGAAGAATAATATAGTATTATTAACCAGTATATAACCAGAAACTACTATTCGTGCTGTTTGTCCTATAAAGTCTACAACACAGACGGAGATACTTGCAATAGGAAAGTACAAATATACAATTTACTGAGATCGACCCTATGCTATAGTCATTGAGAAAGACACTACTACATAGCCAATAGTTGGCTGAGTGGCCCAAGCGTTCGGCCTCTCGTGGATGCCAGTGAGTACGGGTTCGATCCCACTTCGGACCATATATTGTTCTTCGCTGTTTGTCTGTTAACCGAGTGCTAACACATACGCCTATTATCGCCTCGAAGTTCCCCGTATTATTATTTGAGACCACTGGACTATTCGTGCTGTTTCGTCCTATAAATGTTTGTCTACAACACTCAGCCCTACTGGGAGATACTTGCATTAATAGGAAAGTACAAATATACAATTTATTTCCGGTCTGAGATCGTTACCCTATGCTATAGTCATTGAGAGCGCCTTTCGTGGAAGACACTACTACAATAGCCAGTTGGCTGAGTGGCAGTGTGCCAAGCGTTCGGCTCGTGGCAAGGCGCGGTGCCAGTGAGTACGGGTTCGATCCCACTTCGGACCATATATTGTTCTTCGTTTTTTTCTGTTGTTGGGTAATTTTTCCGAGTGCTAACACATACTTATTTGTTCTATTATTCCCTATTATCGCCTCGGAAGTTCCCCATATAATAATATTTATGTATTATTATTTGTTACCAGTATATAACCACTGGAAACTACTATTCGTGCTGTTTCGTCCTATAAATGTTTGTCTACAACACAAGTATTCAGCCCTACTGGGAGATACTTGCATTAATAGGAAAGTACAAATATACAATTTATTTCCGGTCTGAGATCGTTACCCTATGCTATAGTCATTGAGAGCGCCTTTCGTGGAAGACACTACTACAATAGCCAATTTTTTTAGTTGGCTGAGTGGCAGTGTGCCAAGCGTTCGGCCTCTCGTGGCAAGGCGCGGTGCCAGTGAGTACGGGTTCGATCCCACTTCGGACCATATATTGTTCTTCGTTTTTTTCTGTTGTTGTTTGTCTGTTAATTTTTCCGAGTGCTAACACATACTTATTTGTTCTATTATTCCCTATTATCGCCTCGGAAGTTCCCCATATAATAATATTTATGTATTATTATTTGTTACCAGTATATAACCACTGGAAACTACTATTCGTGCTGTTTCGTCCTATAAATGTTTGTCTACAACACAAGTATTCAGCCCTACTGGGAGATACTTGCATTAATAGGAAAGTACAAATATACAATTTATTTCCGGTCTGAGATCGTTACCCTATGCTATAGTCATTGAGAGCGCCTTTCGTGGAAGACACTACTACAATAGCCAATTTTTTTAGTTGGCTGAGTGGCAGTGTGCCAAGCGTTCGGCCTCTCGTGGCAAGGCGCGGTGCCAGTGAGTACGGGTTCGATCCCACTTCGGACCATATATTGTTCTTCGTTTTTTTCTGTTGTTGTTTGTCTGTTAATTTTTCCGAGTGCTAACACATACTTATTTGTTCTATTATTCCCTATTATCGCCTCGGAAGTTCCCCATATAATAATATTTATGTATTATTATTTGTTACCAGTATATAACCACTGGAAACTACTATTCGTGCTGTTTCGTCCTATAAATGTTTGTCTACAACACAAGTATTCAGCCCTACTGGGAGATACTTGCATTAATAGGAAAGTACAAATATACAATTTATTTCCGGTCTGAGATCGTTACCCTATGCTATAGTCATTGAGAGCGCCTTTCGTGGAAGACACTACTACAATAGCCAATTTTTTTAGTTGGCTGAGTGGCAGTGTGCCAAGCGTTCGGCCTCTCGTGGCAAGGCGCGGTGCCAGTGAGTACGGGTTCGATCCCACTTCGGACCATATATTGTTCTTCGTTTTTTTCTGTTGTTGTTTGTCTGTTAATTTTTCCGAGTGCTAACACATACTTATTTGTTCTATTATTCCCTATTATCGCCTCGGAAGTTCCCCATATAATAATATTTATGTATTATTATTTGTTACCAGTATATAACCACTGGAAACTACTATTCGTGCTGTTTCGTCCTATAAATGTTTGTCTACAACACAAGTATTCAGCCCTACTGGGAGATACTTGCATTAATAGGAAAGTACAAATATACAATTTATTTCCGGTCTGAGATCGTTACCCTATGCTATAGTCATTGAGAGCGCCTTTCGTGGAAGACACTACTACAATAGCCAATTTTTTTAGTTGGCTGAGTGGCAGTGTGCCAAGCGTTCGGCCTCTCGTGGCAAGGCGCGGTGCCAGTGAGTACGGGTTCGATCCCACTTCGGACCATATATTGTTCTTCGTTTTTTTCTGTTGTTGTTTGTCTGTTAATTTTTCCGAGTGCTAACACATACTTATTTGTTCTATTATTCCCTATTATCGCCTCGGAAGTTCCCCATATAATAATATTTATGTATTATTATTTGTTACCAGTATATAACCACATTATTCCAAATTGACCACCTATGTATTAAACAACAATTCAGATCATCATTAATAGATGTAAGAGCTTACAGAGGTGCTGATGTTAATAGTGACCACAACCTGTGCATTGGGAAAATAAGATTAAAATTTAGAAACCAACAGAAGAGGTCAATTACACATAAAATTGATAGTCATAAACTGAAAGATGAAGCCATAAAGGAAAAGTTTAACATAGAGCTAAGTAATTGTTATACAGCACTCGGTGAAATAGACTTAGATATCAATGAGATGTGGGACTCACAGAGCAAAATACTAATGACAGCAGCAGAAGCAAGTGCTGGACTGAAGAAAATGGAAGAACGAGCTTGGATCTCAGACACCACGTGGAAATACATCAAAGAAAGAAGAGAAGCGAAGAGAGCCATGACTAATGTAAAGACAGATCTTGGAAAGGTTCTGGCAAAAGCAACATACAAAGAATTAGACAACAAAGTGAAAAGTTCAGCAAGAAGAGATACAAGAGCTTATATAGACAATTTGGCAGAGAAAGCAGAAACAGCTGCAATTACAGGAGACAGCAGAACTCTTTATACTGTGCAAAAGATGCTGACAAACACCTATACATCCAGTGGAACACCAATTCTAGACAAATCTGGATCAATGCTAACAACAAGCGCAGACATAAAAGCCCGTTGGGCGGAACACTTCAAAGAAATTCTTAACCGTCCACTACCCCACAGTTTAATAGATTTTGAAACTGAAACACCAGCAGCAGAATTAAATGTAAATTTAGATGACTTCACCTTGAGTGAAATAGAAACCACCTTAAAGCTTATGACCAATAACAAGGCTGCTGGAGAGGATAAGTTAACAGCTGAGATCCTCAAGGCAATTGATAGCCATAATCTAATACATCTCCAAAAAATGTTCAACATCATTTGGAAAACAGAGAAGACGCCTCATAAATGGAAAAAAGGAATCATTGTTAAGATCCCAAAAAAGGGCAATCTTAGAGATTGTAACAACTGGAGAGGCGTGACACTTTTGTCAGTTGCCTCAAAGTTATTCTGCAAAATCATCCTAAATAGAATACAGGATTCAATAGATACAGTAATGCGTGAAGAACAGGCTGGGTTTAGAAAAGGGAGAAGCTGTATTGACCACATTTTCACTCTACGACTTATATTGGAGGAACACATTGAAAAGCAAAAACCTTTTGTACTTAACTTCATCGACTTCAAAAAAGCATTTGATAGTATTCATAGAGATTCTTTGTGGAAAATTCTGAAGCAATATGGTTTACCATCAAAAATCATAAATATTATCAAAGACATGTATGATGGTTACACATGTGCAGTTCGAACAGAGGAAGGACTGAGCGAATGTTTCCCAATAGAAACTGGGGTTAAACAAGGATGTATTTTATCGCCCTTGTTATTTGGAATTGTTATGGACTTCATAATGAAGAAATGCTGCACTGGTAATAAAGGCATCGAATGGATACAAGGAGACCATTTGGAGGACCTCGACTTTGCTGATGACATAGTCCTCATCAGCAGTCAGATAAAAACGATGCAGGAAAACACAAATGAACTATCATCAATAGCCAGCAAAATTGGGCTTGAGATCAATCATGAAAAGACTAAAGTCATGACTAGTTTAATTCCAACAGGTGACAAAATATACATGGAAAACAAACCAGTAGAAGAGATCGATCACTTTATCTATCTTGGAAGTCACATTGATCGAGAAGGGGATACGAGCAAAGAAATTAAAATCAGAATAGCTAAAGCAGCAATGTCTTTCAGAAGCCTTGAAAAGTTGTGGAAATCAAAACTTATCAGCACAAACACAATACTTAGGCTATTCAAATCAAATGTACTATCAACCCTTACGTATGCGTGTGAAAGCTGGAAAACAACAAGAGATATAGAAACAAAGTTGAACGCATTTGAAAATAAATGTCTAAGGAAAATACTTGGTATAGCATGGAACGAATTCAAAACAAATGAGGAAATTAGAGAAATCGCCAATCAACCACTAATATCTTCAGTAATAAAGAAAAGACGATGGTCATACGTTGGACATGTGATGAGAAGAGATAATAACCGAATAGCAAAGCAAGCCCTCATATGGGAAACAACAGGTAAAAGAAAAAGAGGAAGACCCAGGGAGACACTGAGAAGAACATTGATGAGAGAGGCAAGAGCAGCAGGAGTCGGCTCCCTCAATGAGATAGAACTGCTTGCACAGAACAGAGACAGATGGCGAGATTTGATAAAATATCTTTAAAAGAAAACTGCTAGAACAAAAAAATCCATATAGGAGAAGGTGTATCTTGGTCTACGCCCTATGGGCCGGTTACGGCTCGAAAGGTCAATAGATAGATAGATATAACCACTGGAAACTACTATTCGTGCTGTTTCGTCCTATAAATGTTTGTCTACAACACAAGTATTCAGCCCTACTGGGAGATACTTGCATTAATAGGAAAGTACAAATATACAATTTATTTCCGGTCTGAGATCGTTACCCTATGCTATAGTCATTGAGAGCGCCTTTCGTGGAAGACACTACTACAATAGCCAATTTTTTTAGTTGGCTGAGTGGCAGTGTGCCAAGCGTTCGGCCTCTCGTGGCAAGGCGCGGTGCCAGTGAGTACGGGTTCGATCCCACTTCGGACCATATATTGTTCTTCGTTTTTTTCTGTTGTTGTTTGTCTGTTAATTTTTCCGAGTGCTAACACATACTTATTTGTTCTATTATTCCCTATTATCGCCTCGGAAGTTCCCCATATAATAATATTTATGTATTATTATTTGTTACCAATGTATTTTATCGCCCTTGTTATTTGGAATTGTTATGGACTTCATAATGAAGAAATGCTGCACTGGTAATAAAGGCATCGAATGGATACAAGGAGACCATTTGGAGGACCTCGACTTTGCTGATGACATAGTTCTCATCAGCAGTCAGATAAAAACGATGCAGGAAAACACAAATGAACTATCATCAATAGCCAGCAAAATTGGGCTTGAGGTCAATCATGAAAAGACTAAAGTCATGAAAAGTTTAATTCCAACTAGTGACAAAATATACATGGAAAACAAACCAGTAGAAGAGATCGATCACTTTATCTATCTTGGAAGTCACATTGATCGAGAAGGGGATACGAGCAAAGAAATTAGAATCAGACTGGCTAAAGCAGCAATGTCTTTCAGAAGCCTTGAAAAGTTGTGGAAATCAAAACTCATTAGCACAAACACAAAACTTAGGCTATTCAAATCAAATGTGCTATCAACCCTTACGTATGCGTGTGAAAGCTAGAAAACAACAAGAGATATAGAAACAAAGTTGAACGCATTCGAAAATAAATGTCTAAGGAAAATACTTGGTATAGAATGAAACGAATTCAAAACAAACGAGGAAATTAGAGAAATCGCCAATCAACCACTAATATCTTCAGTAATAAAGAAAAGACGATGGTCATACGTTGGACATGTGATGAGAAGAGATAATAATCGAATAGCAAAGCAAGCCCTCATATGGGAAACAACAGGTAAAAGAAAAAGAGGAAGACCCAGGGAGACACTGAGAAGAACATTGATGAGAGAGGCAAGAGCAGCAGGAATCGGCTCCCTCAATGAGATAGAACTGCTTGCACAGAACAGAGACAGATGGCGAGATTTGATAAAATATCTTTAAAAGAAAACTGCTAAAACAAAAATTCATATAGGAGAAGGTGTATCTTGGTCTACGCCCTATGGGCCGGTTACGGCTCGAAAGGTCAATAGATAGATAGATAGATATGACTCTACCCATGCTTGCATGCGTACAAAGCCCACCTCCACTTTTCTGATCATGCTCATCGAATCACTCAGTATACAGGCGTGGGTATAGTCTTGTGACTCTAACCGGATGAATGCCCTGGTCACTGCCAGCACCTCCATCATCATGGTACTCATGGTCATAATGTAAAAAACCACTGTCTTCCTTGTGTATTCTGTCTGCAAAGCGTGCTGTAAATGCATTCCTTTGGTGTCATATTACTAATCAGTCTGTATAGATGACTGTATCTTTCTCATCGGTGTTATCCCAAGTAAGTATTTTACCGTTGACCTCCTCATTGACCACGACTGAGTTTTGTTCCCTACATTTCCTGTCGAGTGTGACAATACACGAGAATGTCCCTCTGAATAACGTAGGCACCGGTATCCACTCCTCGCCAGCGTTGATTTTGGTAAGCCCACAGACCTGTTTGATGACATCTTCTGCTCGGTCCACCCATGATTTGTCTCTTTTAAGCTTGACACCTTTCTCTGTGTTGAGCTCGTGGTGCAGTGGATGCTCTTTACCTCCACTTATTTTCAGGTATGCTCGTGTCCTCCAGATCTTGATTCTGTCATCCATGGCTGGAAAGTCAAGAAGATACCTCATTGCTACACAGGGAGTGTCCCTCATACACCTCAAGATAATGCGCATAACCCCATTCTGTATCTTCTCCAGCTTGTCAATTAGCGTCGTACTGACAGTAAGAATTGCCAGAGCATACTCGATTGGTGTGAGTTCTAGTCCCTAGAACAGAAGAGTAAGTAGCCTCTGGTCGATGTTGACAGCCTCCATGACCTTCAAGGCGGCCAATTCTTTGTGGGATTTTGTTATCACATGATCGACGTGGTCCGTAAAACACAGGCTGCAATTAAACTTAACTCCGAGGTATGTCATCACCCTGTCTCTGGTCACCTCATCAACCCCCATTCGTACCATCGGTGGTTTCGTGTTAACGACATGGTTACTGAGGGAGAACAATGCAACTGATACTTTATCAGGATTAACCAAGGCATCTGATACTCCATATCAGGAAGAGATGCGATCGAGTTCATTTTGCAGTGTTAAGGCGATTTCCCTTCTAGCTCATCCCTGTCGATATACCAGAAAATCATCAGCAAAAGTCATAGTTCTTCCCTCTTATGCATCCTAGTTGTTCCATGATCGTTATTGTGTACACGTTAAATAGAACTGGTGAGAACTATGAGCCTTGTAGCAGCCCTGGACAAATGGATGTTGGCTCGGATGATCAACTTCGGTCTTTGAGTATCACCTTCCTCCGAAACAGTGCTGCTGCTATCTATCAAATGAGGAAGGGGTGCACCGCCAGTCTGAGGAGCATATGCATGAGATATTCAAATGGTACCTTGTTGTATGCATCCTCCAGATCTATAGCAGCAGCACATGTCTCCTCTCGTCTGTGGACGCCTTGGAAGACCTTATTGGCGAAGACTGCCGCATTGAACCATGTCTCTTTGTTATATCTATAACCACAGAGTGTGGGTTAGAATGCGCGTATCTGTTCAAGGTGAGTACACTGGAAACTATTTTCCCCAGTAGCTTGCCTGCGGTGTTCTGTATTGTGATGATTATGTGTGTACTGACCTGATAATGGTACTTGTATGGCTTCGGTAGTGGTAGCAAGTAGCTGTGTAGCCACTCCTTCGTAATCTGACCACTCTGAATGCTGGCATTAAACTCTTTTACCAGTAGTTTCAAGTCGTCGTCAGCTAAATCGGCCATGCCGTCGTACCGAACACCATCTGGACCAGTAGCAGTGTTGTGTGACCTTTTAAGTGTTGTGTGACCTTTTAAGTGTTGTGTGACCTTCTAAGTGTTTGTGTGACCTTTTTAAGTGTTGTGCAAATGGTATCGGTTGTGATTGTGAGATCTTCTCCAAAAGAATCTGAGAGCAACCCACGTATCTTCATTATTTCAGCCTCATTTCTTTGGTCAGTCTACTCAATGTAGCGGGCAAGCAGGATCTTCCCTTTATTCTCATAAGATTTGTGCTATATCTGGCCTATGTTCTGGAAGTCTGGTATGCTTCTGTGTCGGGTTGTGCCATTCATGCCCTGATGAAAGCGCCAGAATGTGGCAACCGATTTTTCTGAGCACACCGTTTAACAAAAATCATCCCACTTGGTATCCTTAGCCTGCTTAGCACATAGTGTAGAGTGCGTAATTTGTTGGTCGACCTCTTCTTTCAGACGCCTTAAGAGCTCAGGTTTTGTTCTTCCATTCTTTCAGGCTTTCTGCCCATGTCTTGGCCGCTTGTCTCTTGTTCCACCACGCTTTCCCTGGCAGCCGTGTGCACAGGGGTCCCTCGACGCACGGGCAGATAACTCCGACTTCGGAGGTACTCATATTTTTTTCCGTGGATGAGTAATTGACGTTACAAACCGGACCTCGCTGCTGAGACCAGGGGTGGTTGCCGCAGAGAGAAATCATAAGTAAAAATCCCAACCGGTGAATCCGGGATTTGAACAAACAACCTCTCTGTCTCGAGGCCAGCGTCTTGCCTCGAGACCAACCAGTCCCCCATTTCACTAGTTTGGTGGCGGGCATGCTCCATACTGGGAATGTGCTAATGAGGGATACGGGCACTATAAAATTGTTCGGTGTGCAATGCGGATGCGCTGCCAACTACACTAAACTGAGTACATAGTTCAAGAATGATGGTCACAAATATATATTCATAAGCAAATGTTCCACGTGGTGTTGAGGGGAGTTTTCTTTCCGGTTATAATTTTGCATGAGGACGTTTGCCAAGGCAATAGCTTTCCACGCGGGAACAACCGGGTTCTTCTTTTTTTTTTTTTTTAGAGTTCGTCCGTTAAGTGGGCGTGGAAACGCTGTGTCGCTAGTTTACGACAAACCCCCCCCCTCTCCCCCCCCCCCAATATTTGTGAATTTTGATCCGACACATCTGTCTTTCCATGAGTAGATTTGCTTAAAAATTTGTGTCCGGAGGACGGCCATTTTTGGCCAGCTTTATTCGCCTCTAAACTACCGAAAGTAACTTAGGTACGAGAGTACACGTGACCTAATTTTTCGCAGTTTTCCGAGAGGGACATTATATCTCACTGCCCAAAGACCAGGGGAGGGTAAAGCCACTAGGAAACTATGAGTTCCATTTTGGAAAAATCCCCTCCGCCTATGATGAGGATTGAACCGTGGACCTTACTGTCCAGAGGCAGAGGTTTTACATTTGGATCACCCAGTACTTCATCAACGATGTTCCAAACATATCCTCCAGTAAAGCTGAATAATAATATGCGTACTTTTGGTCAAAGGGGGAAATTCACCCGGAGAGAGCATTACTTTGTACTGTACAAGAACTTGCCGAACAAAAGTAAAGACCTAAACCCACCCTCAAATGGCAGTAATGTTATGAGACACACTTTACCTTATATTAAGTTTAAAACATACGGTTGTTATTTAAGTACTATCATAACATTCTTTGTACTTCTTGATGCATGTGCTATCAATCCAAGAACAAGGCATTAAATAAGGATCAAAACTAAAACTCTGCCGAGACCCTGCAGGGCCTATCTACACATCAGCAACAAGTAAATTATCCTAATTCCCACTTGTTTAAAATACCTCAAGCAAACATCCAATAACAGACATACACTCGAGGAAGCAACAACAAACAGTGACTAGTTTAATCTGGCTGATAATGTGTGTGGCCTTTTCTTACCGTTGCCAGCATAAACACGACTTGAAGTCAACGAGAATCAAATAGCAGCCTCGAGACGCGCTAATAATGTCCTAACTGAGCGTGAACTGAAGATGAGTGTAACCTCACAAGCGGTAGATAAGTTTAGACTCCTGAGCTGATAATGGCCGGTACCTCCCAGCGAATCTGTCTGAAACAGTTCAATCATCTAGACTAGAAGGTATAGCAAAGACCGAGAAATGCCGTAACTAACACAGAAAGAAAGACATACACAAACAAACAAATAAACACACAAACATTTAATGGAGCAAACATATGCAGAAAACAAGAAAAGGTCTACATTTAGAATGTTACTGCCAGGTTTTAAATAAATTATATCCATACAGATTTAAGGCTAAATGTGCATATGAAATGTTAAAGAAAGAAGGGCGCACTAGCTTTAAACTGAATGATTCAAAAGCTACTATTTTAAACATAGGACATCATTTTTAATCAATTTAATGTCAACGTTACAATGACACGCTAATGATTTCCTGAAGAAAAAAAAACAAGAGCAGAGGCTTTCAAATCTTCGCTTTAGGCCTTACTCGATTAGAGACAAGATAAAGGTTAAGATACATAAGATAAAAGTTAAGATAAATAAGATAAAAGTTAAGATAAATAAGATAAAAGTTAAGATAAATAAGATAAAAGTTAAGATAAATAGATGCCTTTCTACATTCTACTACAAAACTATCTTTACTGCATTTTCTAATTGCTGGGATCCGAATGGGGGAAAAAAAAAAGGTGGGGGGGGTCTTGTAGAACCTGAGAATAAAGACCGCTTGCCATGTGCAGTCGCCACCGGGTGTTTAGGTCTGAGTTGTTATTTAACTCCCGATAGAAACAAACGCCTGACCCGACCGGGATTCGAACCCGCGTTATGCATGTTTGGAGCCCGACAACTTACTCGCTCTCTATCAATTTACTGAGCAACTGATCTAAAGCAAAACAAATAGAAAAATAAAACAAACAGGAATTTGCATGCAAGGTCAGACCGCGTAAGAAAAGCCAAGGAAATGTTAAGAAATATTGGGGCAGCTCGCACAGTAGACGCCTGCCCTTGTTAAGTTTTGGGCGGCCTTTCATGCGGGACCTGGCCGGTTGTCCGTCTAACTTGGCGCCCCGGGGAAACGAAATGAGCTCCAGGTGTGCAATATCGAGATATCATTGTCTGAAGGCTAGCTCGGGGTGGACGCGCACAAAAGTGTGAACATGAGATGCTACCGCGTATGCGTGAGCGCCCAATGTTCAAATGTTATGTTTGTTTACCACTGTGTGTTTGCGCGGGTGTAGTGCGCGCTTTTGTGCAACATACGCTTGTTTTTTGGGAGCCGCGATAGCTCACTCAGTGGTTAATGAACTGAACTACAAAGGACAAGAGGTCGGGTTCGATCTTAATCGACGGCTTCCGGGTTCACCCAGCCTTAAATGAGTACCGAATTTTTTTTCTTGGGAAAGCGATACGGGCGTAAGACCCACCATATTACCCCGAAATCATGTGCCGAAGGTCTATAAAAATTATGCTCACTAACATCATATTCCATATACGCCACGTGGCGTGACGGAGCTCTTTACTTGTTTTTTTTTTTACTTATGTGTGTTTTTTTGGAGCAAGCAAATAAGGCAACAGGGTAAAAATGAAAAGAAAGATGTGCATTGATGGGGTGAAGAGAGTTGCTTCCACTTAAATGCTGTAGCGATCGTAAGATTAAAAAAAACAATCATAATAAAAAGTATGTCTACAAATATTTTCCGATAACATTTGGCACTGCTTTCTAGTTCTCGTGTTCAATCATAGCCGCCTCGACTAGGGTGACGTTTTCTGCTTTACGAGTTCGGGCCGTTGTGGGTACGTCAATCACGTACATTAAATATCAAAGTTGAAGAAGTACATCTGGAGACAGGTCACAGCTACAACTAACTAGGGCACACTATATCCAGTGAAGGAAAATGTGCAACTGAAATAAACACAAGAATGACTTTGGCAAAAAAGTAATCTAATGCTATTAGAACCATGCTAACATTAAAAGAAAATAACGCCAGGGTTAAAACTAAGAATAGCCAAATGTTATATCTTTTCAATATTCTTGTATATTGCAGAAACGTGGGCATTAGACAAGAAAACAGAACAGAAAATTGAAGCCTTTGAAATGTGGATTTATAGAAGAATATGAAGAATTGGGTGGATAGAAAAGAAAACAAACGATGAAGTTTTAAAACAACTAAGAATGAAAAGTGAACTACTAAACACAATTCAGTCAAGACAAGTGGGATTTTGGGGGCATGTTAAAAGACACAGCAGCCTACTAAAAGTAATTTTGGAAGGGAAAATACAAGGTAAAAGAAGCAAAGGCAGACCAAGATCAACATGGAAAAGTAGCTTCAAAAGAAGGATAGGTCACTGTATGACATCCTGCACCCTCAATGCAAGAGACAGGACGGAATGGCGCTCTATGGTAGCCACCCGTCGATGAGGAGACGGCACCCAATGAGACGATGATCTATAGCTCACATTGTGTGAAAACATCATGCTAGTGGACATTTCCAGGGGTTTTCCTTCTGCGCTCAGGCTGCGCTCTATAGTTGGATATGGGTGAACTGTGCTGTATATGCAGAAGCGACGTGCCAGTTATATTGGGGAACATGAGTTGCTAGTTTGCACTAGCACACTACTCTCCTGCCTCTGGGTTTACATCCGCCCACCCACCAACCCCCTCACTCTAAAGTCTGGTGGCCTCTATTTGCTGAGAGCGTGTTATAAAGTGTGTGACGGTACAAGGAAGCAAACTGAAATGGTTCATTTCGTGCCATTTTTAAAAATTACACTTGTTTCCACCTACCTTTGACTAAAATGTTTTGCTTACAAAATACATCTTTCCCTTTCTAACAGCAAACTAAACGGAACCACAGAAAGAGGTTCCATTTATAAAAGAGAGAATCAAACAACAAGCAACCAAATATCTAGAGACACCACAGTATACTGACAACAACCTCCTTTTTCTGTAACGCTTAAAGGCAACAGCAGCCAGATAAAAGGAGTTTTTAAAAAAAAGTAAAGTACCCCCGTCACGCCAAGTGGCGTATAGGGAATATGGTGTATAAATTGGACCATAATAATAATATAATAGTAATATGGACCATACATTTTACAGACCTTCAGCACATGATTTTTGGGGTAATGTGGTCGGTATTACGCCCGTGCCGCTTTACTTTCCCAGAAAAAAATCCAGCACCCTTTTAATTCTGGGTGAACCCGGACGGAAGCCGTCGGTTGGGATCGAACCCTACCTCTTGTCCATTGCAGTCCAGTTGTCTAACCACTGAGCTATCGCGGCTCCAAGATAAAAGGAGAGGAAGATGCATTTGTTGACCAAGACTTCCACCAGCTACTGAAGTGAAAACAATCCCACAGATAACAGCATGTCCGAGGATTGGTGAACAACAGAACTTATTCTTCTTATTATTATTATTATTTATTAGAATGGCCGACTTTGGTATTATTTCAAGCAAGTTATTTACAAGCTGAAACGCATTTAATGTGGACTGCTCCGGCAAATCGACCGATTGTTTTCCTCTTTGGGGACTTTGCACCGTGTTTCGTTCCTTGTACGCTTACCGTACGGTCTGTTATTTGATGTGTGACTGGGATAATTCGACGACTAGCTAGCTGTGTGTTTATATGAATATGTTCGTTTGCAGTCAAGAACGATATCCAAACATCATCAAATGCTATACATTTTTTGTTCTCAATATGACGATCATCATTTTCGGGAGGACGTGAGGTTCCGGTATATGGTGGATAGGCGGCAGGAACCATTGAAGGCTATGTCTGAAAGGTGTTCCTTGTTGCAGTTTCCTCATGTTCCAAGTCCGGCTTGTTGCAGGAGCTACTGAGCTAAGTGCTCTGTGCACACCGTGAGCTGTGTGTCTCATCCGTTTTGATCATGTTTCGATACTCCAATTGTGTACGATGAATGATGATATCGTATGACAGGGAACAGTTGGCTGTGTTCACTTTCTGCGCGGTTTCGCCTTATGTCTTTTGGCGTATGCTGAGACTGCTATGATGGGGACTACAGTTACCTTTCTTTGTTTGGAAGATGAGTTAGTAATTCGGATGATTCCACTGGCACGGGCGGTTGAGCAATTATGGATTTTAATTCGTTTGCAGTGATACCGAGGCCTTCCATAACCAATAACCAATAATAACCAATAAGAACTTATTCAGACCCTACATTATCTTACGGCTTGCGTCCTTAGATGCAGATGAACCAGCCTGACCAAGTGAGTAGGGTTTGTAGAGGGAAGGTAACTCGACATTTAAAAATGCCATGTCAGAGACGGATGTGTCGGGTTGTAAGGCGCTGATATTGCAACTTGCCGTAAACTAGTTCTACAACGTACCTAAGCCAAGAAAACGTCAATTCAAGGACTGACGATGAAAATGAGTAGTTATCGGGTGAAGATAAAAACAGATTATTTCTATAAAGCTCGAATTTGCATATTAAGTTCGCCTCACAATGTTTTTTTTTTTTTATTAAATAACATATTTGCTAAAAGATCACATATTTCATCCTTCACATCTTCAGGCAATCGATTTCTTTGAAGATCCCACCTACTCTATTCTGTTTCTATTTTGTTCAAAAACTCCCATTTGGAACATCTCTATTACTTCAACATAAACGTTATTTATTCTAACACTCCAGTTCAAATTTAATAAATTTCTGAATTATTTGTGCTCTATCTTTCAAACAGATTCAACGAGCCAGATATTATTATCTTGTTACGCTGTGTAAATCTTTCAGCTTTCACTCGGTCTCTGGGGCGTCCAGTACGGTCTTGTCGTGTAAACAATTTGTTTTGCTATGAAATGTTTCTATCGCCCTGCGATCGCTATCTGCACGCCAGTCCTGGGTATGTTATGGATAGCCTCACAGACAGGCGCCGCAATATAACGCAGAGACAGGGGGTTGTCAGTCAGGTTGTAAGGTTTGTCTGGGGTTGGTTTATTACAGAAGATTGATTCAGTTGTCATCATCATGTGCCATACCGGTTGGCGTAGGCGATCATGTCCTTCCACAATCTTCTATCCACCATGCATCATATAAATTCTGTTGTTGACTGTTTTCCATGCCATGACACCAAGCTATCTAGTATTTTCTTTCTTTATCGTCCGCGATCTCTCTTTCCCTGTAATTTGCCAGTTGTAACCAAGTATTCCAATTTTCGTCATCTCACAATGTGCCAAAAAAATGTTGATTGTTTCTTTTTGGCGTTTTTAGGAGCTCCCTTTTTGTGTTAACCCCATTGGTCTTTTTACCTGGCCAGGGAACTTTCAACATTTTTTCTGAGAAATTCCATCTATGTGGCCTCTAATCGTATTTTAACGTATTTGTTTACTGTCCATGATTCGCTTCCATAGTTCAGATTCAGTGGTAGTGTAATAAAAAAGGACATACTAATTTTACAAATAGAGCATTATCTTTTTAACTAATTTACAGAATATTAAAAATAATAATTAAAGGAATATGTCAGACTTTGTTCTTAGTTTTAAATGCAACCAAAAACACAAGATACAATAGAATTAGACAGCACATGTTTCACAAATTCATGCAGAAAGATAATAATCATTGCTCCTATACCTATTATCAGTCCGCACTAAAGCAAGAAATTATTACCCAGTAGTCCAGAAGTATAGATCATTTACCGATCGCTGAGATCATTTTCTCTACCAGAAGTATAGATCATTTACCGATCGCTTAGATCATTTTATCTACCAGAAGTATAGATCATTTACCGATCGCTGAGATCATTTTCTCTACCAGAAGTATAGATCATTTACCGATCGCTGAGATCATTTTATCTACCAGAAGTATAGATCATTTACCGATCGCTGAGATCATTTTCTCTACCAGAAGTATAGATCATTTACCGTTCGTTGAGATCATTTTCTCTACAGCTAAAAACTACCAGGAATCGAACAGACGTCGTAAAAAAAGTAAAGTACCCCCGTCATGCCAAGTGGCGTATAGGTAATATGGTGTTAGTGACCATACATTTTACAGACCTTCAGCACATGATTTTTTGGGTAATGTGGTCAGTATTACGCCCGTGCCGCTTTACTTTCCCAGAAAAAAAATCCGGTACCCATTAAAGGCTGGGTGAACCCGGAAGCCGTCGGTTGGGATCGAACCCTACCTCTTGTCCTTTGTAGTCCAGTTCACTAACCACTGAGCTATCGCGAACCGACATCGTCCTGCTTGGATAATGATCTGGCAGCTCTACGGCGATCTTCTCCATTGTCGTGGTAATCCACCCAAATAATCAAATGAAGAAACAAAATGCCAACACTTCTTCTCTTGTTAGCGTTCAACCGTTGAGTGGGCATGGATGATTTGAGTCGTTAGTTTAGGATATAATATCGCGATATCTGCAACTTTCGGCCCGACACATGAGTCTATGGCATGGATGGGTAGATTTGCTTAACAATGTTTACCCGAACAATGGTCATTTTTGGCCTACTCTGTTCGATTTCAGCTGCCACGGGTTCTTTAACATGTGCGAATGCACACGGGACCCCCTGTTTTTCGCCGTTTTCAGAGAGGGCTAGACATCAGATCTCACTATCCAAAGACCAGAGGAGGGTACAAGCATGAAAAAACCACAGACTCGATTTTTGAAAAATCCCCACCTTTTCTGGTGGGCTTTGAACCTCCCTTCCTTAAAGCCGACTTTGTACCTCTAGACTACACAGCCCCCCCCCCCCCCACCAACCCTAAACTCCCATTTTTCAGAGTGACGTAAACATACTAATGTCCCCAAACTTATTAGTTTTCTCTTGGCCGCGAAAGTTTCCATATGGTGGGATAGAACCCGGGACATTCTTGTCCATAGGCTGACGTTTTACCTTTAGATCATGAAGTCTCCATTTCAAGAACAATATTCCTATTTTGTTAAATCTCTTTAATAAATAACATTCAATGATTGTTTCGACGATAAGGGAAAGTAAAGATAATAAAAGACATCTTAACATTTCCCGTTTTCAAAAGAGCAGATCCTCTTAAACAAGCACTGGTGTTTTAAAGTTTTAAAGACCTGGAGTAAACATCACTTCAGTTTTTTTTTATGATAATTATCATAATTTCAGGGTGTTTGTCTGCTCAAATAACAATACCATAACAACATACATAAACTCTATTTTCTGTTGCTATACTTAGATCTCTGGCGGTGATTACGCCTTGAGCTGGCACCCATGAGCTTTCATGATAGAGTCTGTTCTTGATGGCTATGTCAACAACGAATAATTCAGCTTCAGAAATCGTTTTAATCGCGAGCTCAACTACTTCATACCGATGTCGTTTTACTAAAGTTAAATAAATAATATAATCGTGCACGCTATTTACCTTACAGACAATTGGGAAAGCACTTTGTGGGATTCTTGAAGTAGAAATTTCATTCATTTTGCCATCTATATATCTACCTGCTTTTTAATAAGTGAAACCTAAAGCTGTGTATCATAATATTTTAACCTGTGGAACTATACATTTATACGGGAGATTTGTATGTAGGGTTTAAAGAAAGAAAAGTGAAGTTAATGACCGCGTTCTGACATCTATTAACATAGTATCATAAAGATATGAGGGGGAAAATGCATAAATGAAACGATGAAATCAGAACAAAAAGGATGATTCTAGTTGGAGACAAATAATAATAAATGAATATTATTATAGGGGGAAACTTCCGAGGATGATTCTAGTTGGAGACAAATAATAATAAATGAATATTATTATAGGGGGAAACTTCCGAGGATGATTCTAGTTGGAGACAAATAATAATAAATGAATATTATTATAGAGGAAACTTCCGAGGATGATTCTAGTTGGAGACAAATAATAATAAATGAATATTATTATAGGGGGAAACTTCCGATGATGATTCTAGTTGGAGACAAATAATAATAAATGAATATTATTATAGGGGGAAACTTCCGAGGATGATTCTAGTTGGAGACAAATAATAATAAATGAATATTATTATAGAGGAAACTTCCGATGATGATTCTAGTTGGAGACAAATAATAATAAATGAATATTATTATAGAGGGAACTTCCGAGGATGATTCTAGTTGGAGACAAATAATAATAAATGAATATTATTATAGGGGGAAACTTCCGATGATGATTCTAGTTGGAGACAAATAATAATAAATGAATATTATTATAGAGGGAAACTTCCGAGGATGATTCTAGTTGGAGACAAATAATAATAAATGAATATTATTATAGGGGGAAACTTCCGAGGATGATTCTAGTTCACATCTGTTTGTATTCATCTCAATATGGCATTTTAGTTATAATCTTGCTGCACTTATAGCACAGTTGTTTGTCTCTGAGACTTTAGTTCATTTGCTCAATTGTGTCTTTCTATCACGATGTTGTTATGGATACAGCGACCTTTGAGCTGATGCCCTTCGGTTATTCAGCATAACATAAGAGCTAGGGTTCGATCCCAACCGACGGCTTCTGAGTTCACCCAGCCTTAAATGGGTACCGGTTTTTTTCTGGGAAAGTAAAGCGGCACGAGCGTAGTACCGACCACATTACCCCCAAAATCATGTGCCGAAGGTCTGTAAAAAGTATGGTCACTAACACCTTATTCCCTATATGCCACTTAGCGTGACGGGGGTACGTTACTTTTTTTTTTACTATTCAGCATAACGTGTCCTGTTTTCAGTCTGAAGATGGTGGTTTGGTCTCTTCTTGTTAGGTTGTTGATGTTGTCTTGTGGATTTGGTCTTGCCATATATTTAAAAAGCTCTCTCCCTGTTTTCCCTAAGGCCGATCCATTCAACCACTCCTCTCTACTGTTGGAGTTTATGACTTGTTTGGCTGTGTCTAGTATGATGGATGTATGTATCTGTGTTTGTCTAGATACTCTCTTAGCTAATGTATCTGCCTTATCATTTCCTGGTATATTTGAGTGTCCCGGGATCCATTGCATTACCAATCTTATGTTATGTGTTTCAAAGAGTTTGTCTGTATCTATGATAAGCTGTGTGAGTTCTGGTTTGTTCGTGTTGTTTCCCAGTGCTTGCAGAGCCGACTTGGAATCCGTAAATATGACCGTGTTTGTTTTCTTCGATGGGTGTGGTATCAAAAATCGTATTTAAATGATAAATTGCTGTTTCTATAGCTGTTATTTCTGCTTTATAATTGTTACAGACTTCACCACAAGGTCCACATATTTCCTCTGCTGTTCCATCTGGATAATGTCTTTTCAGCACGATAAAATACACATGCTTCTTCTACTAAACTTTCAAAGTAATTAGAAGAGGCGGTATCTTAAAATAAAAAAAAAACATTGTGGTAACTAAACATTGTAATATTGCATTCCCCGAAACTTTGAGATTGTCCAATATTTTATATTTTTGTTACGATCTTCAACTACCAAAATATCATCCACAGATAAATATTTGCTTTCAATAGAAAGTATACGCTTTGTATGAGATGGGATTTATCAGAAGAATGTTGAAAGTTCCCTGAACAGTTAAAAAGACCAGTGAGGAAATTCTCAAAGAGGCCAACACTAAAAGGGAGCTACTAAAAAACATCACAAAGAAACAATCAACATTTTTCGGGCACATCATAAGAAGAAGAAAGTTCGAATACTTGGTTACAACTGGCAAAATAAAATGAAAGAGAGATCGTGGACGTCAAAGAGAGAAAATACTTGATGGCTTGGTGCCATGGCATGGAAAACAGTCAACAACAGAATTGATACGATGCACTGTAGATAGAAGACTGGGGAAGGACATGATCGCCTACGCCAACTGGTATGGCACATGAAGATGATGATGGTGATGATGATGGTACACTTTTGTGTGTAGCGTCACTAATTGAAACCACTTCCATAAAATATTAATTTTAAGAATGAGAGGAATGTACTAGGATAAGAACATGTTCATTCATAAACGCTGCTAGATTTCCAAGACTAGAACTAAAATACCACTTTAAAATGAATTATCGATAGGCAACAGCTATCTGATGCAACATTATGTATGGAGGAATTATCGATAGACAACAGCTATCTGATGCAACATTATGTATGGAGGAATTATCGATAGACAACAGCTATCTGATGCAACATTATGTATGGAGGAATTATCGATAGGCAACAGCTATCTGATGCAACATTATGTATGGAGGAATTATCGATAGGTAACAGCTATCTGATGCAACATTATGTATAAAGGAATTATCGATAGACAACAGCTATCTGATGAAACATTATGTATGGAGGAATTATCGATAGGCAACAGTTATCTGGTGCAGCATTATGTATGGAGGAATTATCGATAGACAACAGTTATCTGATGCAACATTTTGTATGGAGGAATTATCGATAGACAACAGCTATCTGATGCAACATTATGTATGGAGGAATTATCGATAGACAACAGTTATCTTTTACAACATTATGTATGGAGGAATTATCGATAGACAACAGTTATCTGATGCAACATTTTGTATGGAGGAATTATCGATAGACAACAGCTATCTGATGCAACATTATGTATGGAGGAATTATCGATAGACAACAGTTATCTTTTACAACATTATGTATGGAGGAATTATCGATAGACAACCGCTATCTTTTACAACATTATATATGGAGGAATTATCGATAGACAACCGCTATCTTTTACAACATTATGTATGGATGAATTATGGATAGACAACAGCTATCTGATGCAACATTATATATGGAGGAATTATCGATAGGCAACAGCTATCTGATGCAACGTTATGTATGGAGGAATTATCGATAGACAACAATTATCTGACGCAATATTATGTATGGAGGAATTATCGATAGGCAACAGCTATCTGATGCAACATTATGTATGGAGGAATTATCGATAGGCAACAGCTATCTGATGCAACGTTATGTATGGAGGAATTATCGATAGACAACAGTTATCTGACGCAATATTATTTATGGAGGAATTATCGATAGGCAACAGCTATCTGATGCAACATTATGTATGGATGAATTATGGATAGACAACAGCTATCTGATGCAACATTATGTATGGATGAATTATGGATAGACAACAGCTATCTCATGCAACAATATGTATGGAGGAATTATCGATAGACAACAGCTATCTGATGCAACACTGAGTATGGGGATGGAAGGAGGAAGTTAGCAACTGTTGTATTCTCAGTCTATAGTAAGAGAAAGGACATCCCTAACATGGAAGTTAAGGGCCTTGATTCAAAAATAAAAGAACACGGTCTCAAGCATGTATGGAGCTCTTGGGGTTTCCCCATTAAACCCGGATCTTAGACTCGTATGATTTAATGCCTAGTCCTGTCTGGGACGGAACACATCATACTGGTCCTTTGTTGAGGATGAGCGCTTAAATAGATCCTGGATGTTAAAAATCCACAATTATAAACTGTTTATCGATATCCACTATATAGCAAAAACAATGAAACTTGTAAAACCATTTTAAATGATGAATCCACATTTCTTACTTTGGCTCGTAGTACACGTATCAGGAAATAATTCGAGGAGACGATGTGGAGAAAAGATAATAGTATATGTTGTTGTTGTTGTTGTTGTTGTTATTGTTGTTGTTGTTGTTGTTGTTATTGTTGTTGTTGTTGTTGTTGTTGTTGTTGTTGTTGTTGTTGTTGTTGTTGTTGTTGTTGTTGTTGTTGTTGTTGTTGTTGTTGTTGTTGTTGTTGTTGTTGTTGTTGTTGTTGTTGTTGTTGTTGTTGTTGTTGTTGTTGTTGTTGTTGTTATGGATCCAGACTTTTGTGAGCTGACACCTTTCGGCCCAATACCATATAATGATATATGCAGGTATTGCTTGTAGTTCCGTACAAGGTATTCCATTAATCAGGTATTTCAGGAAGTAGAGTTGCTCTGACGTCATTGAGTTTTGGACAGTCAAAAAGGTGATGTTTTGCTGTTTCATGTACATGTTCACAGAGTGGACATGCTGCAGTCTGGTTTCGTTGTATTCTATTGATGTGGTTGTTCAGTGGTACATGACCGGTTCTCAGTCTGAAGATGGTGGCTTGGTCTCTTCTTTTTAGGTTGTTTTGTAAAAGGGGTTTGACCTTGATATGTGTTTAAGGAGATATCTCATTGCTTCTCTCATGGAGCATCTATTCATCCAAACTTCTCTATTGTTAGAAATAATGAATTGTTTGGCTGTGTTTAATGAGATGTCAGTGTTAAATTGTGTCTGTCTGGATCCTCTCTTAGCTAATGTATCCGTCTTATCATTTCCTGGTGTGTTGGTGTGTCCTGGGATCCACTGCATCACTAGCCTTATGTCGTGTGTGTTAATGAAGTTAGCGATGATAAGTGCCCACATTCTTTACCTGTTTATTGAGATTTCGGAAGTAAATCAGTTATTATATGTTTACTGAGCTACATCCAGTGCGATATTATTTGTTGAGGCTAAATAACATCAGAGACAGAGGAGATCTTCGAGCTTTTATTTGTAGACGATCAGACACTAACACATGGATAAATAGAAGACCTGCAAGAACACTTAAATAAACTCAACAGCACAGGCACAAAATGCAACATAAAAATCAACATTAAAAAAAAAGTCAAGAACGTCGCCAAAGATAAACAGAACATCAACATAACTATAGAAAGCAGGCAACTAAAACAAGTAGAGAAATTCAAATACATAGGCAGTTTAGTGACAAACGACAGTTCACAAACAGCAGTTCACAAACAGCAGAGATAGACTCAAGGTGCGTCAAACTATTTAACAGCTGTCACCACTATTATCCAACAAGGAAATAACTTTAGATGCAAAACTGACACTGTACAATACAATCTTCATCCCAATGTTATGCTACCAATGCATTATCTGGACCCTAGATGCAAGAACAGTAAGAAAAATAACTTCTACTGAGATGGAATGTCTTAGACGAATGGCAGGAAACAGCCTGAGAGGCAAGGTCAGAAATGAAGAACTGAGAAAAAAAACTAGGAATAGCCCCCGCCAAAGAATATATAAATTAACAAAAGATAAAATGGTTTTGGCCACGTGACAAGACAGAGTGATCAAAACACTATACAACAAACCCTCAACAAACATTGCGATAACACCACAACGAAGGGTCGACCACGAAAAGGGTGGATCAATGGAATATTAGAAACACTAGGAAACATAACAGCGATAGAAGCGAACAGAAGAACAAAAGACTGCAATTTATATCTCCCCTCGACGCTGAAAGGCAAATGAGGAAGGAAAGAAGAAGAAAAAGGAAGAAATAACAAGTTACTTAACAACGTGACTAACGAAATTAATAACTAATAACATAATAAGTATCTAATTAACTAAAATATTCTAATCACTAAACACCTCACAAGTAAAATACGCTAAGTAGCAAAACTAACAAAGCTGATAACTAAAATAGTCTAGTAATAAGTGCATCATCATCATCATGTGCCATACCGGTTGACGTAACCGATCATGTCCTTCCACAATCTTCTATATACAGTGCATCGTATCAATTCTGTTATTTACCGTTTTCCATGCCATGACACCAAGCCATCCAGTATTTTCTCTCTTTGCCGTCCGCAATCTCTCTTTCCTTTTATTTTGCCAGTTGTAATCAAGTATTCCAACTTTCCTTTTTCATAATTTGCCCAAAAAATGTTGATTGTTTCTTTGTGATGATTTTAGTAGCTCCCTTTTAGTGTTGGCCTCTTTGAGAATTTCCTCATTGATCTTTTTAGCTGTCCAGGGAACTTTCAACATTCTTCTGAGAAATCCCATCTCTGTGGCCTCTAATCGTCTTTTCATTTGTTTGTCTACTGTCCATGATTCGTTTCCATAGGTCATAATTGGTTCTATATAGCATATATGAACTCTCTTTCTCATTTCTATTGACAGATTTGTTACATAAGATATTTTTAATTTTCTGAAATGCTATTGTGGCCTGAGCTATTCTGCTTTTTATTTTTGTGGTGCATCTTCCATCTGATGTTATTAGTGTGCCCAAGTATTTGAAACTTAAACTAATTGATTTCATAACAATATAACTTAACAACTAACTAAATTCATTCATTTTTCTTTCGAGCCGAAGACAACATATAGGGCGAGAGTCATAGTTCGCCACGACTGACGATCTGCAGTTAGTTCTTGTAGTTCTTGGTTGTTTCTTAGTCCCATGGTTTAGCCTTCCCTAGCAATTGTTCTGCATAGCGATTCTCTTGGTCTAGCTTGTTTTTTTTTATAAATCAGATGGTTTCTACAAGTATGTCTGAAGTTCCCCTTTCTTTAGGAGGAAGGAAAGAGGAAGAAGAAATAACTATTAATAAATCATTCTATCTATCTATCTATTGACCTTTCGAGCCGTAACCGGCCCATAGGGCGTAGACCAAGATACACCTTCTCCTATATGAATTTTTGTTCTAGCAGTTTTCTTTTAAAGATATTTTATCAAATCTCGCCATCTGTCTCTGTTCTGTGCAAGCAGTTCTATCTCAATAAATCATTAAGCTAACATAAAATATAAATAACCTTATAAGTAAACAGCTAACTAACTAAACAGACTTCATATTTCAATAATTTAAGTAGCTAATTAAACCAACAAACTCAATATTTAATTCTTGAATTATCTAATAAGTAACGAACTGATTAACTAACATACCGTTTATCTATGCCGCTATCTCACAAGCTTTCAATGTGAGCTAATTATTGAGTTATTTAGTTATTTGCGGGTCACCATCATTGCGTTCCTAACATGTCCATAGGTGCTCAGATCCTCTCCTCAGCAAGTCTCGCAGTGTGTCCAGCGACTGACGACTCCAGTTCTGTGTTGGTTGATAAGTCTTCATACACGTCCACTAAGTTTCTCGTTTCTGGCTGTGCCCAACTCCCATCTTTTTATCCGAAGGAGTGACGTGGACTCATGGTTTTCGAAGTCCTGTATCCTTCCCACTTTCCGGAGGGCATTGATGATGTCCGCCCGTTCCATTGCTTGACCGTCCTCAACAATAGCACACCTAGCCAACCTGTCCGCTCTTTCATTTCCCAGCACCTCACATGTACACACTGTCTTCCTTGACTATTCTGCCTGCCCAGCGTGTTGTCAACGCAACTAAAGAAATGACCAAATAATTAACTGACTATCTCACAAACTAGCAATCACGAAAGTTCACTAATTAATAAGCCAACTAACCATTAGAAACATGACAATACATTAAATTACCCTTCCCAGCTATCTTATGTAGTGGGATCTGACGTCTAACCTTCTCAAAAAACGGCAATAAACAGGAGGTTATGTGTGCACTAGTTCACGTTAAACAACACTTGTCAATTAAAATCACTGCCAGGGCAAACTTATCAACAAACACCTACCCACATCGAGGTTCGGCAACAGTGCTACGGAGATTGTGCACGTGAGCCATAATTCTTCTCGGATGTTCTCGAGAGAGATATCGGAGCACATATGGATTTGTAAAAAAAAAAAAAAGTAAAACGCCCCCGTCACGCCACGTGTCGTATAGGGAATATGGTGTTAGTGACCATAAATTGTACAGACCTTCGTTACACGATTTTTGGGGTAATGTGGTCGGTATTACGTTCGTGCCGCTTTACTTTCCCAGAACAAAATCCGGTACCCATTAAAGGCTGTGTGAATCGAAAGCCGTCGATTGGGATGGATTCGTATGGTGTGCAATAATGATTATCCTAACAACAAACAAAGATGACAATTAAAAAGTGAAATGATCAGATCATTAATGATCTAACTATTCTTCTTGCGTTCCTGTTAATTATCATATTAGGTCAATGTCTCACTTCTTGTTCCGACATTCTTAATTGAATTATGCGCGTTGTTATTTAATGATTCTTCAATGAAAATAAACACAATCAAAGACAAGTTGTAGCTAGTCAGATAAATTTGGCTTCTGTTATAACGCCCTTGTAGTTACCGGAGTGAAAAAGGACACAAAAAAGTCACTGTTACCTGTCTCGATTTTTGTCAGAGGTGACTAAGGTGATTTCGTATCGTCGTCTGTGCAGTCTAGTAGGACTAGCATGGAGCGACCTTGTCAACAGTATTCGTCATTGAATTTTGGGAAATGCTGAGACTAGTGATAGAACGGATATGGAAAAATCATTACTGCAATGAAACTGGGTCCCTGAATAGAATACATTAGAAGAGAATATAATGGTTCCGTGAATAGAATAGAATAGAATAGAATAGAATAGAATAGAATAGAATAGAATAGAATAGAATAGAATAGAATAGAATTAAAAACTGTCTTTACGACATGCCATTATCCCATTTTTAAGGTTTGACGGGGAGTCTAAAGAACAGAAAAATTAAGGCTGTCTGTCCAGTGTAGTCGTCACGAGGTGTTCAGGTCTGAGTTGTTATTTCATCCACTATGATAACAAGGTATTACGCTGCAGCTGTTCATCACATAGGTCTACTGGTTCGAAGCACTACAAGTGCTCGACTCGGCCACTCGCTATCCTCTGTTCGAGCCAGTAGGGAATGCTGTAAGTGAAGAATGAAGATTGTGAAATGTAGTGCATAGCCGCTTGCCATTATTTGCGTTCACAATTTTTGGTTCTGTTTGGCTCAAGAGGTCCAGCTTTCAGCCCATCTCAGATGTCATTCTATCTATCTATCTATCTATCTATCTATCTATCTATCTATCTATCTATCTATCTATCTATCTATCTATCTATCTATCTATCTATCTATCTATCTATCTATCTATCTATCTATCTATCTATCTATCTATCTATCTATCTATCTATCTATCTATCTATCTATCTATCTATCTATCTATCTATCTATCTATCTATCTATCTATCTATCTATCTATCTATCTATCTATCTATCTATCTATCTATCTATCTATCTATCTATCTATCTATCTATCTATCTATCTATCTATCTATCTATCTATCTATCTATCTATCTATCTATCTATCTATCTATCTATCTATCTATCTATCTATCTATCTATCTATCTATCTATCTATCTATTCTATCTATCTATCTATCTATCTATCTATCTATCTATCTATCTATCTATCTATCTATCTATCTATCTATCTATCTATCTATCTATCTATCTATCTATCTATCTATCTATCTATCTATCTATCTATCTGTCTGTCTCAACTTAATCTGATCAAAAAACCTCTCTAACGTCATTACTTCTATTAACACTCTCATTATTTCTCTGATATCATGACATTTGTTAACACATACTCTCTGACAACAGGGCTTCTAATAATATATTCTCTCTGAAGTTTTGATACCGTCGTTTCCTTTCTTTAAATCTCCCCTACCTCCAAAAACCAAACTAGAAAATCGTGTTTATAATACTTGTAAACGTTCCTTGATGTTTCTACTAAAACCTAAACGAAGCGACCTATAATTTCCATTATTTAATTACCATTGCACTACCAAGAATACGAGAGGGGTGATAACTAAACCGCTCAAAATAAGGTCATAAGTAGTGAAGTCTAAACTTTCCGTTCTCGGTCATATTATAGCAAGTGCTTTCTTTAGTGTGAATTGGCAAGTGATTTCTTTTGCGTGAATCAGCAAGAACTTTCTTTAGTGTGAATTAGTAAGTGTTTTCCTTAGTGTGAATTAATCAGTGTTTTCCTTAGTGTTTCTTGGCAAGTGCTTTCTTTAGTGTGAATTGGAAGTGCTTTTCCTTTGCGTGAATTAGCAAGTACTTTCCTTAGTCTATATATCTATATATCTATCTTTCGTTCGCATTTCCTTAGTCTGAATTAGCAAGTGCTTTCCTTAGTGTGAATTAGCAAGTGCTTGGATAAGACGAATTTGGAAGTGCTTTCCTTAGTGTGAATTGGTGGCAAGTACTTTCCTTAGTGTGAATTGGTAAGTGTTTTTTTTCTTTAGTGTAAACTAGCACGTGCTGTCCTTAGTGTGAATTAACAAGTGATGTCCTTTGTGTGAATTAACAAGTGATGTCCTTTGTGTGAATTAAGAAGTGATGTCCTTTGTGTGAATTAACAAGTGATGTCCTTTGTGTGAATTAACAAGTGATGTCCTTAGTGTGAATTAACAAGTGATGTCCTTTGTGTGAATTAACAAGTGATGTCCTTAGTGTGAATTAACAAGCGATGTCCTTAGTGTGAATTAACAAGTGATGTCCTTAGTGTGAATTGGCAAGAATTTCTTTTAGTGTTAATTAGCAAGTGTTATCCTTTGTGTTTTAAGAAAATGAAAAATATCTTATGCAACACATCTATGTCAATAAAAATGAGAAAGAGAGTTCATCAGTGCTATATAGAACCAATTCTGACCTATGGAAGCGAATCATGGACAGTAAACAAACAAATGAAAAGACGGTTAGAGGCCACAGAGATGGGATTTCTCAGAAGAATGTTGAAAGTTCCCTGGACAGATAAAAAGACCAATGAGGAAGTTCTCAAAGAGGCCAACACAAAAAGGGAGCTCTTAAAAAATATCAGAAAGAAGCAATCAACATTTTTTGGGCACACCATGAGAAGAGGAAATTTGGAATACTTGGTTACAACTGGCAAAATAAAAGGAAAGAGAGATCGCGGGCGACAAAAAGAGAAAATACTGGATAGCTTGGTGTCATGGCATGGAAAACAGTCAACAACAGAACTGATACGATGCACTGTAGATAGAAGATTGTGGAGGGACATGATCGCCTACGCCAACCGGCAGGGTACATGATGGTGATGATGATGATGATCCTTTGTGTGGATTAGCAAGTACTTTGCTGAATGTGAATTAGCAGGTACTTTCTTTACCATGAATTAGCAAGTGCTTTTAATAGTGTGAATTGGGAAGCGTCATCCATAGCATTAATTGGTAAGTGCCTTCCTTGACTATTATCTTTTTCTTTTAATCCAAGAAAGACATACTTCCTTGAACTTGTTATTTGATCTGGGTCGTCCGGAATGCTAAGTCTGTACCGTAACCACTACACCACCGTCATTTTCTGTTTAAAAATACTTTATTTACTCTTTTCACGCTTGAAAAAAAATGCAGTTTTGAAACTTAGAACTGAATTTGAGTCATGAAAAAATACTAACATAAAAACAAATAACACCAGGGCTAAAACTAAAAATAGCAAAATGTTACATCTTCTCAATATTCCTGTATGGTGCAGAAACAGGGATATTAGACCCAAAAAAAAAAAAAACAGAACAGAAAATTGAAGCCTTTGAAATGTTGATTTATAAAAGAATGGGTAGAATTGGATGGAAATAAAAGAAAACAAACGATGAAGTTTTAAAACAACTAAAAATGAAAAGAGAGCTACTAAACACAATTCAAACAAGACAAATGAAATTGTTGGGGCATGTTAAAAGACACAGCATCCTACTAAATGTAATATTGGAAGGGAAAATACCAGGTAAAAGAGGCAGAGGCAGACCAAGACTAACATGGACGAGTAACATCAAAAGATGGACAAGTCAGCCTATGACAATCTGCACCATCAAAGCAAGAGACAGAGTGGAATGGCGCTCCATGGTAGATAACCTTCGATGCGGAGATGGCACTCAATGATGATGATAAAAACAGAATTTGGTAAATTTTAGATCAGTCGAGTTTAATTTTCTTATTATTTCATTGAATTTTCTTTTTAATTTGAACACGAAGCATCTTCATAACATCTATTGCTTCTAGCAGTGAAACTCTTCAATAGCAGAAAATCACACAAAAATATATCCATTATTAAAAAAAGAAACAAACGTGTGGCGATTAATGCAAGACAAGAGTAAAATAGAAATCAGTAAGTAAAGCAAAGATTCCCGACACGCCAAGTGGCGTATAGGGAATATGGTGTTAGTGACTACGATTTTTACAGACCTTCAGCACATGATTTTTGGGGTAATGTGGCCCGTATTACGCCCGAAAATATAAAGCAGTATTTCTGCATAATTCCTGCTCATCATCATCGAGTGCCTTCTCCGCAATGAAGGTTGGCAACTATGGAGCGTTATTCTGCTCTGTCTCTTACTTTGATGGTGCAGGTTGTCACCGGCTGATTTGTCAATCTTTTGTTGTTACTCGTCCATGTTAGTCTTGGTCTGCCTCTGCCTCTTTTACCTTGTATTTTCTCCTCCAAGATTACTTTTAGTAGGCTGTTGTCTCTTTTAACATGGCCCAAAAATAGCATCTGTCTTTTTTGAATTGTGTTTAGCAGTTCTTTCTTCATTTTTAGTTGTTTTAAGACTTAATCGTTTGTTTTTTTTTCTTTCCATCCAATTCCTGCTACCAGTGCCAAACATGAACATTGACAGCAAAAGAGAAGCGAAAGATCACAACTGGAATTAGATGCCTTCGGGATCCAAATGCTGATGCAGAAACTGAGCTGAGGGCGGTCAGCAACCTGCTAACTGCATAAAGCAGGATGGGCAGGCTACAGAGCTGATCAAGACTTTGCTCCACCTCCCAGCAGTGCTCCTGGAAATAGACAAAAGTAGTCTGGCCAAGCAAGTAGGTATTGAAGAGGGAAGGTAAATCAAAAACTGCCGTGCAGAAATCGAATGTTTTTTTTTTACGAAAGGCGTAAATAAATGACAACACAACTCATCTGTGTTCACTTAAATATTTCCATACATTTCACCGCATAGTGCGTGACTCTCAATTTGATTTGTGTGAACCGTCATTCTTTTTACATATCTTGTATCATCATGGTATTGGTGGTACCTAATACCTTGTTCAATTGTCTAAAAATTCATATACAATATGTTATATGTTATATGTTAGATAAATATAATATGTAGATTGATTCTTAAAACCATGAGTAATTTTGTCTCTGAAATTTCTCCCGTCGCATTGATAAAAAGCGTCCGTATGGAAACAGTTAACATCCTTTTTAAGGAGGATGGTGAAGAGGACTTTTCATTCTTCAAGTAACCATCGGGTGACGAAATATCGAAATGAGGAAATATAACAAAGTAGGAGTAACACCAGTTTTGAGGTCAATCTACAGACAACAGGTAAAATAGTTTGTTAATCTAGAGACAAGTTAAATGGGTAAATAACATGATCGCAAAAAAAAAGCAATCCATGATAAACATTAGCAATCAAATGTGACGACAACATTGGAAAAGGGCGTCCTCCCAAAAGATTGGCAAGCAAAATATATAACGACACTCTAAACATCAGTGCGATGCGAGCCAAACAGCTCTGTCAATATTTATACTATGCTCCGTACTCCCTCGACGCTGTAAGACAGAAGAGGGCAGATGTCTTAAATCATACAACATTGGTGTCACCTTAATGCACCTCTTCTCCTCATATCGTCTTTTTTGTTTCTGTCTGTATGTTTTTTGTTCGTCTTCCTCTTCATTTCGTAACTTCAGATTGAAGCACTACGAACAAACCTTATCAATCTTCTCCATTTAAATCTTTCTGCAGTTGCTCACGCGAAGTCGAAGCTATCCCTTTCTGTAATGTTGTCGTCCCATTTTTTTCTGTCTACCTCTCTTTCTCATCGCAGAGTGGTCTATACGTGACCAAACCATTTCATTGTGTGTTTCTTCACAAAAGATAAAAGTTCACCATGTACCACAATTGTTTGTTGTATCTTTTCACGAACTTTTACATTTGTGATACAATCAAAGTAAGAGATACTCAAAAGCTTACGATGACATCTCCCTTTTCAGTGAACCTTAATACACAGAAATTGACTAAACGAGCACTTCTAGTTTCTTTAAAACAGAATTTGATGAAACGTGAAAATCTCGAAAGGTATTTTATCTAGAAGGTAAAACTCTTAGACTATTTTCTGCCACGCAGGAGTAGCTGAAGTAAACCAAGTAACCAATTATGATCGAAAATTGAGGTAACCGAGATGGAAGACAATGACACAACAGACAAAAGGTGAAGTCACTTATTAACTTGCACATACAAACAAAATACACTCAACACAAAAGATGGTTTACTTCAGCTACTCCTGTGTGGCAGAAGATAGTCTAAGAGTTTTAACTTCTAGATAAAAACCTTTCGAGATTTTCACGTTTCATCAAATTCTGTTTTAAAGAAACTAGAAGTGCTCGTTTAATCTATTTCTGTGTATTAAGGTCTATGCAGGAAAAAAACGGCGATTATATTACAAATGTATGTGAATGTAACAAATTAAAATATTACAAATGAAAAATCCCACGATCTCTTAAGCCAGCCAACAAATCACATCTTGAGGATAAACAGATGAGTCGCAAATTAAGTTCAAGACTCAGTAATATAAGATCTCAGTCAGGGGCGTGGGCAGGTGAGAATTTAATGAAAGGCTTCTGAAAGGCGACAACAAAAAGTGTGGTGCGATGGTGGATGAGGTGTGTTCATAACTATCATCATCATCATCATCATCAAAATCTCTATTGATTCTCTCAGCGAAGCCGCTCCAAATAGATGAAACCACGCGAATAATGATCGAAGAGTGAATGCAGTTCAAAATCCACAAATGCCAATGTTGAAAGCGAATGTGATTGATCAAACAGTGAAGACTTCGCAGCTTGCTGTAAATAAGATTGACGTATTTAATCCTTTTAACGGCAAAGCTGTGCTTGTATAGAAGAAAAAAATATATCCAATATCTGCAATATACAATACTCATGCGGGACTAGCTGAGGAGATCTGAGCACCTATGGACATTTTCGGAGTGCAATGATGATGACCCTCAAGTAACTCAATAACTCTCTCTCTCTCTCTCTCTCTCTCTCTCTCTCTCTCTCTCTCTCTCTCTCTCTCTTTCTGCGATCAAGACTCAATCAGAGTTGGATTCCAGACTCTCTCATGAAGTCAGCTGTCTGTTTAAGTGAGTCGATTGCCCCATATAGTTTCTCTTCCACGGAGGTGGGTGTGGACCACATTGCTCTTCTCATGCCTGTGTACTGGGGGAAATCCTGTAGAACATGTTTTGTAGTCATATTGTCCGGTGTACAGTGGCATAGGCTGGTTGTACCTATTTTGAATTTGGTGAACATGTGATTCCGCATTCTTTTGTGGTCAGTGAGTAGGCGAAGTATGATGACTTGATCCCTCCTTGATAGTTGGAGGTATCCGTCCCTCTCGTTATGCTTTGAGTGTTCTCGTTGCCATTTTTAATGATACTGACCTTTGAGGATGGATTTGGCTTCATCATAACTGAGCGGATGGTTCTCTTGCGGTAATCTCCCTCCCTCTTTAGCTAATTTGTCTGCGCGTTCGTTCCCGTGTATATTACAGTGTGATGGTATCCGCTGAATGACTACTCTCTTGCATAGTTGGTCTAAGGTTGTTCTCAAGTCATCTCGTTCATTGTTCTTGGGGCTTTTCAGAGCTGTTTGTACTGACAGCGCATCAGTCAGAATCACCAATTTATTGTGCATGTTATTAATGTGTTGAGTAGCCAGTGGTGCAGCATCTCTGAGGGCCTCAGTTTCTGCTTTAAAGTTGTTTGAGAATTTTCCAGTAACTATTGACTTGATGATCTCGTCCTGATTATTCAGCGTTACAAACACACCTCCCCCTCCATTTCTGGTGGCATTTGTAGCAAAGTCATCTGTGTATATGTGGGACCATGAGTCCTGTGGGTAGGTATCGTGTATGTGTTTTTCTGCTACGTGTTTTCTTTCTGTGTCTGATTGGGTGCCTTTTTCATGATTCCTGTTATATCTTCCTTAAGTTCTGGTATTTTGTGTTTCCCATGAGGAGACATATCAGGTGGGCCCAAGGGTTTCGGTATTATTTGGGAAAGTACTGGGTCTCTAGTAGTTAGTTCATTGGGGATTGCATGGAAGTTGCTCCTCTTTAGTCGTACTATTCCGCTACCAGTTATTCTTTGGTGCATGGGGTGGCTAAGGAGCCTTCTATATTTCTCCGCTTGTTGCAATACTTTAGTGACCCGTCTGTCATCTAAGGGTTGTAAACCTGTTGCTGTTTCTAGTCTTGGTAGGTGTAGATTTCATAGCACCAGTGATGATACGGGCAGCTTGGTTCTGTGTTCTGTTAATTTTGCTAAGGTGTGATTTAGAAGCCATAGCCCAGGTTGTGACTCCATACTCTAGGACTGGTCTGACTCTTCCTACGTATAGTCTTATCAAAATATTGCTGTCTGCGCCCCAGTCCGTTCCTGCTAATTTCTTCATAATATTAGTTCGTTTTCTGGCTTTTTTGCTTGCTCTGTCTATCTGATTTTTCCAAGTCATTCTGCGATTCATGGTGACGTCAAGATATGTTGGATTTTGGTCAATAGGAAGTGTATGTTCTTTTAACTTCAAGTTTGCAGAGAGTGTGTGTCTCGATAACTCAATAATTCATATAATGACTTTAACAAATCAATATTCTGTAATCACTAGCGCGCATGGTCTTTGATACTTGTTTACGGAAAGGGGGGGGGGGGGGGAGGGGCTGAGGTGGACTGAACACCATATGGACTATGTTCCACGTCCAGTGCTGTCAATTCCTCTTTCTATTCTATTCTATTCTATTCTATTCTATTCTATTCTATTCTATTCTATTCTATTCTATTCTATTCTATTAGTTTCCTCTATCTATACTAGTTCAAGAAAAGCGTTTAACTCCATGGGAACTCAATAAAAACTACGCCCCTGTTAGTACTCTCATTTTTAAATTCTTTGTCTAATGTCAATTTTTTGGTAGCATCTGTAGAAAATAGTGAAGGAATAGCTTGCGGCACTTTCCTGTCAAGAATGGCCCATTTATAAACAACGGTGTATACTTTCAACAGAAACATTGAGTTTTAAATTCCAATTTCAGCGTGAGCTTTTGGACCAAGCTGTGAAGCCGCTATAAACAAATTAACCGACCCGACAAGAAACCTCACGGAACCTGCGGCAAGTTGCGAAAACTGGTTTGTCCTATAGTTTATAAATCTACCACTCACTTCTCAAAAGAGCCAGACATTCTGGCATGTCAAAGAAACAAATTTAGCAACATTAGTTTCAAAAGATATCACCAAAAATATCTATCTATCTATCTATCTATCTATCTATCTATCTATCTATCTATCTATCTATCTATCTATCTATCTATCTATCTATCTATCTATCTATCTATCTATCTATCTATCTATCTATCTATCTATCTATCTATCTATCTAGCTATCTATCTATCTAGCTATCTATCTAGCTATCTATCTATCTAGCTATCTATCTAGCTATCTATCTATCTATCTATCTATCTATCTATCTATCTATCTATCTATCTATCTATCTATCTATCTATCTATCTATCTATCTATCTATCTATCTATCTATCTATCTATCTATCTATCTATCTATCTATCTATCTATCTATCTATCTATCTATCTATCTATCTTGGTCTGTCTTACTGCCTGTTTATATATCAGTCTGTCAACTTGTCTGTCTGACTTTACATGTGCAACTATTTATCGGTTGGACTATCTTTCTGTCTATACAATTGTCTGTTAATCAACTCTAACTACTTCTTCCATCTGTTTTCACATCTATCATCATATCCCAGTCTAAAACAACGTCACAGTTTTATCAGTGAAGCACTAAGCCGCCGTTGGTCACTCTTCTCATCTGTATCACCACATTGGAAACAGTTTGTGTAGTCTCTTTAAATGTTAACTGGCAAAGATATAGTTAATTAGTGGCTTGAAAACTATAGATCAGTCGCATTATTTTATTCAGGATGTCCTCTCAATTTTTTTCTCTACAGTCGATTGTCTGCATATTCCCCGCATGAGGCATTAATAATATGCTGTTCAATGACAAAATCAAGGTATAACGAGAGGGACGGATACATCCAACTATCAAGGATGGATCAAGTCATCATACTTCGCCTAGGCACTGGCCACAGCAGAATGAGAAACCACATGTTCAACAAACTCAAAATAGGTACAACCAGCCTATGCCACTGTACACTGGACAACAAGACAACAAAACATGTTCTACAGGATTGCCCCCAGTACACAGACATGAGAAGGACAATGTGGACCACACCCACCTCCCTGGTAGAGAAGCTATACGGGGCAACCGAATCACTTAAACAGGCAGCTGCCTTCATAAGAGAGTCCGGAATCCTACTCTGTATGAGCCATGATCTCAGAAGAGGAAGAAGAATGATAAAATAATATAACTGGTGACCGCCATAACAATTAGTAAAGATTGGCTGCACAGCTATTTGATACTCTTGCTGGAATTTGAGAAGAACGCTCACACACAAAATCAGAGTTATCTAACAATGTTAGCCCGTAACTTTGAGAATCGACGTCTTTTTCCAACCACTCTCGGAGTCTATCGTCTGGGTAGAGAGACCTGTGGTAATGCTGCTGATTTTACACACCATGTATATGAGGGGTTTCATTCGGGCGTTGAATCGATCTCGAGGACGCGTACAACGGGAATCATTTGATTAGTTAAAGGTTAAGCTGTATGTGCTCGATATCAGTCCAGTCCTTATCTGGACAGTAGCAGCCATTTTCCAACAGAAGGTCACTTTCAAGTGCAGTACGTGGGCTCTCGAACCTACAACCATAGATCCCGGTCTGCCTGTTTATTAGTACCACCTTCCTCGATATTAAGGAACTCCGTCCCCCTAGACATCGACATTGGAATCTCACCAACGAGGAATATCAGGTTCTCTTAGATCTTTACTACCGCGAGGACAATGCCACCAAGACTGTCGATAAAGGTGGCTTTGTAGTTGTATGGAGAAAAGGCCTCCACATTCGTGAAGGGCATAGACAATTAATGTGACCACACATTCTACCAACACGCTTTCGACGATGACAATGTCTCAAATAATGCCTTGGTGCGGAATATCATTCTGAGGTACATTCAGGAGTTACAACGTCCTGCTAGCTCACCCCGTATGATCCGAGATTATATAGATCTTATATTACATAGATAGGGAGCCGCGATAGCTCAGTGGTTAGTGAACTGGACTACCACGGACAAGGGGTAGGGTTCGATCCCAACCGACGGCTTCCGGGTTCACCCAGCCTTAAATGGGTACCGGATTTTTTCTGGGAAAGTAAAGCAGCACGGGCGTAATACTGACCACATTACCCCAAAGATCATGTGCTGACGGTCTGTAAAATATAGGGTCACTAACACCATATTTCCCTATACGCCACTTGGCGTGACGGGGTACTTTACTTTACTTTTTATATTACATAGATCCTATATTACATAGATCCTATATTACATAGATCCTATATTACATAGAGCCTATATTACAAGGGGAAACTTCCGAGGCGATAGATCAGCGAATAACTTCACAGAAAGAGGTATGTTTACAGCAGTCAGAAAAAAATCAACAACAGAAAAAAACAAAGAGCAATAGGTGGTCTGATGCATGATCCGACTCGTACTCCTTGGCACAGCGTCTTGCCACGAAAACCAAACGCTAGAGAACACAGCCAACTCAGCTACCTGAAAAAGTAACTATCTTTGGCGATGTCTTTCACGCATGTGTAGTCATGGCTATAGCAAAGGATTACCAACACAACTCGGGTATCAAATGTATATCTGTATTTTCCTATTAAGACAAGTGCTCTTCCGTAGGACTGAATACTTACGTTCCAGACAAACAGTTATAGGACGAAACAGCAGGAATATAACAATATTCATTTATTATTAGTTGTCTCTAGTCTAAACTACTGGAAGCTACCATATATATATTGAGGTCATCCATTTCAATCCGTGAAACTTCTTAAAGTAAAGTAAAGTACATCCGTCACGCCAAGTGGCGTATAGGGAAATATGGTGTTAGTGACCCTATATTTTACAGACCTTCAGCACATGATTTTTGGGGTAATGTGGTCAGTATTACGCCCGTGCTGCTTTACTTTCCCAGAAAAAAATCCGGCACCCATTTAAGGCTGGGTGAACCCGGAAGCCGTCGGTTGGGATCGAACCCTACCCCTTGTCCGTGGTAGTCCAGTTCACTGACCACTGAGCTATCGCGGCTCCCTGTGAAACTTCTTAGGTGAAGAAAAATAATATTATGACATAAAAAATCATGTTATGTAATGTACACAAGAGCTACATATATAAATGTATTCTAATATAAAGTAAGTAAAAAAAAAGTAAAGTACCCCCGTCACGCCAAGTGGCGTATAGGGAAATATGGTGTTAGTGACCCTATATTTTACAGACCTTCAGCACCTGATTTTTGGGGTAATGTGGTCGGTATTACGCCCGTGCTGCTTTTACTTTCCCGGAAAAAATCCGGTACCCATTTAAGGCTGGGTGAACCCGGAGCCGTCGGTTGGGATCGAACCCTACCGATTGTCCGTAGTAGTCCAGTTCACTAACCACTGAGCTTCTAATATAAAGTACTCAACAATATTTATCATATCATTAACGTGTTAAAATATTAAAGATATTTATTACCATTTGATCGCTAATACACTCTTCACTGAAGCCTGTGTTTACTTTCTACATTTCTAAAATTATGATTTTCTTAGATCATTTCTAAGTGTTTGCCCTTAGATGTAATCACGGGCTTATCCGTGTCAAAGCAGTGTAACTTTAAAGCTTACATTTGGAGTGTTTGCTCTTTGTGATATCATCCCAATATGGGGGTAAATGTTTCGAAATTCTATTTCTTATGGAGTCAAAATGCGTGCACGAATTTCTTAAAAATTATATCACTAAAGTAAGCCAAAATATGTGCTTGAAGTCTCATATAGACATTAAGATAGATCATGCGACGTTTCGGTATATTTGCTGTTTATATGTGCTTGCACCTATGGACCTGTTCGATGTGCAATGTGTATGATCTGTTAACTAAACTAAACTAAAACTAAACTAAATGGTTTATTTCCTTGGAAGGAATGCTGGTTATCAGAAAGATCACAACTGGCTATGCTCGACAGCAATAGTTATAGTCTCTGGACAGATCTATTCTAAGAAGTGTCTGCTTCACTATCGTGCCAGTACACGCGGGTGTTAAAAGTAGTGAACGTGCTGACAGATTTGACAATTTGGCCGACGTTGAGTGCGGAAGGGAGATAGACCGCTATGAGATTCTGAATGCCCTAAAGGGCGCAGTCCTTAAATGACCTGAATACGCAGTCAGGAACAGATTCCACGAATATCATGTCAAAGTGGGAGACGCCAATCGACAACACTACGCAGGAATCCAATGAAGACTTATGAACCAAAACAACACAGATGTCGTAAGCGCTGAACGTTGATGGATATGACATTCTTCGCGAGAGAACTGTACGATTATGGATTTGCCCAATGTGCAGTGAGTGTGTCTGTTGACTAAACTAAACGGTTTATTTCCTTGGAAGGAATGTTGGACACTGTCAAAATTCATTATCTTCTATATATTATACATATATAATCGACAGCTTGACTTTTCCCCCCTGAATTTACATATTGGAGGGAGGTTGGATTTAATTGAGTACGTGTATAATGTTTAAATTAAATGCTACGGTGTTCAGCAACACTTAATTTTATATTGTATGATCGGTGTAATCTGCAATTTACTTTTTATTTTAACGATGCTTTTGGTGACTGGTTGGTCTCCAGGCAAGACGCCGTTCTCGAGACAAGAGAGGTTGTGAGTTCAAATCTCGACTGCACCGATTGGGATTTTTATTTATGATTTCTATCTGCGGCAACCACTCCTGGTCTCAGTAACGAGGCCCGGCTTGAAACGCCAAATACTCATCGACCTAAAAAAAATATAAGTACCTCCGGAGACGGAATTATCTGCCTGTGAGGCGAGGGATTAACAAGCAATATTCAGTTCCTAGTCTCTAAGAACTTCGTCGGAGGTGAAAGCTGATAAACGCAAAAAAAAAAAAAAACGATGCCCCTTAGGTTAAAGAGAAAGTATTTCCTCCCTTCGTCTTGATAACTTAGATATATGTATATCTGCTTCGAGGGGAATCTCGTTCTAAGTGTACCTATGATTATTAAGCCTAGCCTTTCCCAACGCAGTCAGTCTCTGATAGAAATAAAGAAGAGTTATTTTATTTTCATCTTATATAGTATGTGAGGGTGATCACCAAAGTTGTTAAGAGATCATCATCATCAAGTACCAGGCATGCTGGCGTGGGTGATCATGTCTCTCCACAACTTTCGATCTCGACAGTTATTTATCATTTCTGTTGTTGACCTTCTGCCAAGCCATTCTCTTAAACTGTCTGGTATCTTTTCTCTTTGCTTCCCTCTGTCCATTCATCGTTCAATTTTCCCAGTTGTTACAATATATTCCAGTTATTCTCTTCTCATTACATGGCCAAAAAAAAATGATGATTGTTTCTTCCAAATATTGAAAATTAACTCTCTTTTTGCTTTGGCCTCTTTCAGAACGTTTTCATTACTCTTCTTAGCTGTCCGTGGTATTCTCAACATTTTTCTGTAAAACCACATTTCTACAGCCTCCAGTGATTTTCTTGTTTGTTGTCCTATTGTCCTTGATTCGCATCCATATGTTAAGACTGGCACTACATAACATTTAAGAACTCTTTTTCTTGTTTTTATTATCAAATATAGATTGCATAGTATCTTCCTGGTTTTTTTTTTGGAAAGCTGCTTTTGCGTGAGCCATTCTGCATCTCACCTCTTTTGTACATCTTCCGTCTGAGGTTAACAAAGTTCCCAAATATTTAAATTCATTTACCTATTTTAATATTGTTCCACTTGTCTTTATTTTGCACTGATGTGATGTCTTTTTCTTTGTTGTTAACCTTACTTCTGTCTTTTTGCTATTAAGGCTGAATCCTTTATTTTTGCTTTCTTTCACTATAATGTCCAACATTTCTTGTAACTCATGTTCACTCTTAGCGATTAAGACTGTATCATCAGCATACCTTAGATTATTTATATTATGACCTCAGATTGTTAAGAGATATGTGAACGATTTATTTTCTGCAATTTTTTCTGACTTAAAATTCCCATAATTTCGTGGACAGTTGACTCTGGCTCTTTTAAATCATTTTATGTAAATTCTGTAGATGGTTCTTAGTCTAATTAGACTTTCTCCAGTGACCTTCCCTCCATGTGTCAGACACGGTCCTGCTCTTACAAAAACTTGACTACATTAGTCGTCCGGGTTCCTCTTCCGCTCAGGTCACATGATTTAGTTCTGTGTGGGTCACTATTTAAAGTTATAGTATGTTTGAAGTGCCTTCCATGTCACAAGTTTAACTCAACAAAGATTTAGCTCTTGATTATATATTCTGTTGAGTAGTGAGAGTTCAAGCTCTATTTTATATGATAGAATGATCTGAATGTGACAAGAGGTTAAACATTTTTTCCTTTAATTAAAAGAAGATTCATTTTGAGAAAAAACAGTTGTTAATTAATTAACATAATGAATTGTGTGAATGATAATAGCAAGCTCTATCATAAATAACAGAATGTTTTATGTAGATAATAATTTAAAGTTCTATATAAATAACAGAATGTTTTATGTAGATAATAATTTAAAGTTCTATCTAAATAACAGAATGTTTTATGTAGATAATAATTTAAAGTTCTATCTAAATAACAGAATGTTTTATGTAGATAATAATTTAAAGTTCTATCTAAATAACAGAATGTTTTATGTAGATAATAATTTAAAGTTCTATCTAAATAACAGAATGTTTTATGTAGATAATAATTTAAAGTTCTATATAAATAACAGAATATTTCAGTCTCAGCGGACAAAGTATTGTAGATGTTTTTTTTAAAAAAAGACTACAAAGTTTTTTTTTCATGTTTGAAGTAAAAAAAATTAAAACTTTTTATAATACAACAAATGGCCCAATGCGTGTGTAAAGCATTCAACTTTTTTTTTTACTAAACACGATACCTCTTTCTGCATTTGAGAAGTGTTTATTCTGTTCACTAATGAAACCAACTACTTCCTTCAGTTTAAATTACATGTCAATGTCATATACTCAATAGACACAATGTTTATCTTTGTATTGGAATTCGTCTATGCTATCTAGTAAACTAGTGGTTCTCAAGCTGTGGTACATGTGTACTCCTATGCTCCCTTAAAAATGGAGACCTATCAGATCACAACTGGCGAGGAATCACGTTAACATCTACACATGAGGTAAAAAAGCTGGTCAGCAATATGCTACTAGAAAGATTGAAGAAGTCAATAGATAAGAAAAAAAACTGAGAAAAGAACAAGCGGGATTTAGACAACATCGATGGTGTATTGATTACATTTTCACTCTCAGAACAATCATTGAGCAATCATTAGAATTCCAATCCTCTCTCATTAATAACTTTATAGATTTGTACACCGACCTACACTAGGACAATCCTTAACATCTATGGATTCTCTACAAAATATGTGAACATGTTAAAAGCCTTATAAAAGCCTTATACATGTTTATTAGATTTGATTTGCTGTGTGAGAACAGAAACTGGCAACAAATTTGACCCTGTCATTCCCTTCCCTCCCCTTTCTACTCCGCCGACCCTTATCACGTTGCTTGGCTCTTACCCCCCCCCCCCCCCCCCCCTCGTCTTTTCTGTCATTTACGTCTGACTCCACATGCAGATCAGATTTTCAGGTTAGTATCTTTACTTCTTATTTTTAATTAATTACTTTCTTCTAATATATTAATTTTATCTCTCGATTTGTCTTCTCATTTCATTTCACGTTCTATTACAGACCCCTAGCTCTTGTTGCTCAGTCTAATCTAGAACATGTAATTTAGTTTATTTTCATTTTGTTGACCGTTTTTACTGTTCTTTTCTCTGCAGTTAGCAGCGTGTAGGCCGGAACGTCACGATTTTTTTTATTGTTTCTATTTTTTTATAAAGCTGTCACCATACTCTTTAGGCGTGTTCGTTACACCCCCACCGCTTGCTCCTTGCTACCAGCTTTACCGCAGCACTGTAATTATTTGCCTTTTTCCTGGCAACGCTGACTGGTTCCCAGTAGAAACAGATGTGAAACAAGGATGCTTCGTGTCACGACTTTTCTTCGGAATTTGGCTCATGGGAAAATCAATAGAAGACAGACAATTTGGCATTAAGCGGATTGATAATAAACTCCTAGAAAATCTGGACTTTTGCAGATGACTTGGAACTTTTGAGCTTTACACACACTGATGCTCAAGAAAAATAGAACCACTCGGCAATATTTCTGATCAAATATGTCTCCACATCAACACAGCCAAAACGAGAGTTCTGGATACAAAGATACCAACAAATATACCAACAAAGATACCAACAAAGATACCAACAAAGATACCAACAAAGATACCAACAAAGATACCAACAAAGATACCAACATAGATACAATGTACCAACAAAGATACCAACAAAGATACCAACAAAGATACCAACATAGATACCAACAAAGATACCAACAAAGATACCAACATAGATACAATATACCAACAAATATACCAACAAAGATACCAACAAAGATACCAACAAAGATACCAACAAAGATACCAACAAAGATACCAACAAAGATACCAACATAGATACAATATACCAACAAATATACCAACAAAGATACCAACAAAGATACCAACAAAGATACCAACATAGATACAATGTACCAACAAAGATACCAACAAAGATACCAACAAAGATACCAACATAGATACAATGTACCAACAAAGATACCAACAAAGATACCAACAAAGATACTAACATAGATGCCGATATAACAAATAAACTTGGAATTTTTTTAAAATTACATATCTTACCTATATTTTAAAAAAAAAAGTAATGTACCCCCGTCACGCCAAGTGGTGTATAGGGAATATGGTGTTAGTGACCATAAATTTTACAGACCTTCGGCACATGATTTTTGGGGTAATGTGGTCGGTATTACGCCCGTGCTGCTTTTACTTTCCCAGAAAAAAATCCGGTACCCATTTAAGGCTGGGTGAACCCGGAAGCCGTCGGTTGGGATCGAACCCTACCCCTTGTGCTTTGTAGTTCAGTTCACTAACCACTGAGCTATCGCGGCTCAGCATCCAATATAAGTAACAATTTACCATTTTTACCAATTTACCATAGCGAAGGGATAGCGAAGGGGTAGCTATAATGCTATCAAAAAATGCACAGAAGACACTAATAGGATGGGAGGCAGTGGGACCAAGACTGGTGAGAGCAACATTTAGAACAACCAAAAACAAAATAAAATTACACATTATACAATGCTATGCACCAACCAACGATAAAGATGACTCAGTTAAAGATGATTTTTATAAACAGCTACAATGGCAGATGGATGCAAGACGAGCCAAGGATATTATAATCTTGATGGGAGACCTAAATGCTAAGGTAGGATCAGACAACAGAGGCTTCGAAGAGATTATGGGAAAACATGGACTTGGAGATATAAACGAGAATGGAGAGATATTTGTGAATTTCTGCGCCCTTAATCAAATGAGCCTAGGAGGAACAATATTCCAACATAAAAGAATACACAAAGCTACATGGGTGTCACCAGATCATAGAACGGAAAATCAAATTGATCACATATGTATTAATAATAAGTTTAAGTCATCCTTACAGGATGTAAAAGTATATAGAGTGGCAGATATAGCTTCTGACCATCATCTTCTGTTAGCCAAACTTAAAATTAAATTAAAAAGGTATAATACAACGAATAAGGGTAGAAAGTTTTTCAATGTAGGGTTTCTTAAAGAACAAGGAATTAAAGATAAATTCGCAGTCACAATATCAAACAAATACCAAGTCCTCCAACAACTAGAAAATACAATAAATATAGAAGATCATTGGAAACAGGTAAAAAATATATGGAAAGAGACATGCGAAGAAACACTGGGGAAAAGAGAACGCCAGAATAAGGCATGGATGACAGCAGAGACCCTGGATAAAATTAAAGAAAGAAAGAACAAGAAAGCAGACATAAATAAAAGCAAAACAAGAAGTAATAAAGCCAAGACACAGGAAGCTTACACAGAGGTGAACAAAGAAGTGAGAAGATGCATTAAAAGGGATAAGAGGAAATATATAGATGAACTAGCTAAAGAGGCAGAAGAAGCAGCAAATAAAGGGAATATGAAAGAACTGTACAACAGCACAAAGAAATTAGATGGAAAATACAGACAGATCAACGCCTTTATCAAAGACAAGAAAGGAAATCTGCTTAGTAATATAAGGGAACAAATGGAGAGATGGAAAGAACACTTTGAAGAACTTTTGAACAGACCCGGCTCAAATAATCCTCCAGATATACTACCAGCAGAAGAAGAGTTACACGTTAACTGCGGAAAACCAAGCAAAGAAGAAATAATGAAAGCCATCAAACTATTAAACGATGGTAAAGCCACAGGACCAGATGAAATTCCTTCGGAAGCCATCAAAGCAGATATTAACACCTCTACCAAGATGTTACAGGATCTATTGGATAAAATTTGGGAGAGGGAAGAAATACCTAAAGACTGGAGAGAAGGTTATATGATCAAACTACCAAAGAAAGGAAGTTTACAGGAGTGCACAAATTATAGGGGAATTATGCTACTATCAGTGCCAGGAAAAATATTAGGCAGAATCATTCTGGAGAGACTAAAAGAGGCTATAGAGAAACACTTCAGAGATGAACAAACAGGTTTTAGGAAGAACAGATCATGTGCTGAAAAAATAACTACCCTACGTATAATAGTTGAACAAAGTTTAGAACTAAAATCCCCACTATATATTGGATTCATAGATTACGAAAAGGCATTTGATAGTTTAGACAGAAGAATGCTTTGGAAGTTGCTGAGTCATTACGGAATCCCCATAAAGTTTATTAACCTGATAAAAACAATGTATGAAGGAACAAAATAAAAACAATGAAAAGGGGAAAAGCAGCAGGACCTGAAAGCATACAGATAGAGATGATACAGGCACTTGAAGATTTTGGCATTGAAGTGATTACAGACATATGCAACGACATATAGTAAAGTAAAGTAAAGTACCCCCCGTCACGCCAAGTGGCGTATAGGGAAATATGGTGTTAGTGACCCTATATTTTACAGACCTTCAGCACATGATTTTTGGGGTAATGTGGTCGGTATTACGCCCGTGCTGCTTTTACTTTCCCAGAAAAAATCCGGTACCCATTTAAGGCTGGGTGAACCCGGAGCCGTCGGTTGGGATCGAACCCTACCCCTTGTCCGTAGTAGTCCAGTTCACTAACCACTGAGCTATCGCGGCTCCTACTAATTTTTAGGGAATTAGTAAAACCCAGGTGTCCTCGCCAGGATTACGAACCCCGGCTGTTGCCGTGGTAAGCCAACCGCCTATCGATTGCGCTAACCGGACACCCGCAACGACATATACCACACAGGATACATACCAAATGAACTAAAAACATCAACTTTCATTGCATTGCCTAAAAAGAATGGTGCAGTTGAATGCAGTGACTTTAGAACAATAAGCCTAATGAGCCATGTTACAAAAATCTTGCTAAAAGTTATACAAGGAAGGATTCAGAATAAAATCAATACTGAATTAGATGAGCAGCAATTTGGATTTAGGAAAAATAGCGGGACAAAAGAAGCCATATTCTGCATGAGAACATTAATCGAAAAATACACAGAAGTAAACAAACCAATATATGCCTGCTTCATAGACTACACCAAAGCTTTTGATAGAGTACACCACAAACAACTTATAGAATGCCTAAAAGAGATACATCTAGATGACATGGATATACGACTAATATGCAATCTATACTGGGAGCAAACAGCAATAATAAAATATAACAAAGAGTTCTCTACACCCATTGATATAAAAAGAGGAGTAAGACAAGGATGCATCCTATCACCAAGCTTGTTCAATCTATACACTGAGCAAATCTTTAAAAACATCATAGAGATGCCAGGCCTACAAATTAATGGAACGATAATCAATAACCTAAGATATGCTGACGATACTGTACTACTAGCAGAAAATCCTAAAGACCTACAACAATTACTTAATGAAATAAACACGACAAGCAAAAAATATGGACTAGATATGAATATCAAAAAGACTAAAACTATGATCATAAACAAAGAAAATACTCAAAACCCACAAGTGGATATCAAAATTGAAGGAATAGACCTTGAGACAGTTCAGAACTATAACTACCTTGGACATACTATAACCAGTGATGGAAAATGTACAACTGAAATAAACAAAAGAATAGGAATGGCAAAAAGTAATTTTAATGTCATGAAGGACATACTAACATCAAAACAAATAACACCAGAACTAAAACTAAGAATAGCAAAATGTTACATCTTCTCAATATTCCTATATGGTGCTGAAACATGGACATTAGACAAGAAAACAGAACAGAGAATTGAAGCCTTTGAAATGTGGATATATAGAAGAATAGGTAGAATTGGATGGAAGGAAAAGAAAACAAATGACAAAGTCTTAAAACAACTAAAAATGAAAAGAGAACTTCTGAACACAATTAGAACAAGACAAATGCGATTCTTAGGCCATGTTAAAAGACACAACAGCCTACTGAAAGTGATCCTGGAGGGGAAAATACAAGGTAAAAGAGGCAGAGGCAGACCAAGATTAACATGGACGAGTAACATCAAAAGATGGACAAATCAACCGATGACAACCTGCACCATCAAAGCAAGAGATAGAGCAAAATGGCGCTCCATGGTAGCCAACCTTCATTGCGGAGACGGCACTCAATGATGATGATGATGAAGGAACAAAATGTAGTGTGGTGCATGAAGGACAGCTTACAGAAGCATTTGAAATAAGAACAGGAGTAAGGCAAGGATGCCTCCTGTCTCCATTTCTCTTTCTACTGGCCATAGATTGGATTATGAAAATAACTCAAAACAACAGAAATGGGATCCAGTGGTCACTGACCAAACAACTTGATGATTTAGACTTTGCTGATGACATAGCTCTCCTATCACACAGCCATCAACAGATGCAGGATAAAATGAGTATATTAGATGAGAGATCACAACAGCTAGGACTAAAGATTAATAGAGATAAGACCAACATTATGAGAATTAATGCAGTTGGCAATAACCATATAAAACTAGGAGAAATACCTCTACTAGATGTACAATCTTACATATATCTGGGCAGTAATATAGATAAAGAGGGAGGAACAGAAAATGATACCAAAATAAGGATATCAAAAGCAAGAGGAGCTTTCATTGCACTGGGAAACATATGGAAATCCAAAGAAATTAGGCTAAATACAAAAATAAAAATTTTCAACTCAAATGTTAAGTCGGTCCTATTATATGGCTGCGAAACATGGAGAATGACAAAAGTGACAATCACGAAAGTACAGACTTTCATTAATGGATGCTTGCGCAGAATAAAGGGATGGAAATGGCAGGACAAAGTCACTAACGTGGAATTATGGAAATGTACCGGTCAAATACCAGTGGATAAAGAGATACAGCGAAGACGATGGCGATGGATAGGACACACACTACGGAAGCCAACTGAGAGTATTACACAACAAGCCCTTTTTTGGAATCCCCAGGGGAAAAGACAAAGAGGAAGACCAAGGAATTCTTGGAGAAGACAGATAGAAGCAGAGATGAAGATGATGGGGAAGACATGGAATGATCTTAAAAGAATGGCAAAAAACAGAACGACTTGGAAAGTGTTTGTTGAAGACCTATGCTCCACCGGGAGCTAAAAGGTAAAAGAAGAAGAAGTGGTCGGTATTACGCCCGTGCCGCTTTACTTTGCCAGAAAAAAATCCGGTACCCATTAAAGGTTGGGTGAACCGAAAACAGACGGTTGGGATCGAACCCTACTTCTTGTCCTTTGTAGTCCAGTTCACTAACAACTGAGCTATCGCGGCTCCCTCTTACCTATATAGGCAACAAAATGTCCTGAGACTGAGGTATTACATGAGAAGACCTGCCACGCATTGAACTATGAACATACAATTCTTTCAGCAAACTGACGAACATCGAATTACAAAGTTCTCATTAAACGAACATAATTTATACTGCTCAACTCCTGTGTGATACTAGTAATATATCGAAGTGAAAGTTGGAAATCCTCCAAGACATTAGATAGTAAATAAAATGCTCTCATAACAAATGTCTCCGGAATATCTAAGTTGTAAGCTGAAAATAGTACATTTCAAACAAAACATGAATATGTGTGTAGCTTGTTTAAGAAGACGCTGTAAATACATCGGACATTTGCAGAGAATGAACGAAGAAAGACTTCCATATTCCATATCAGGCATTTACATGGAGAACACACTGGTAAAAGAAAACAAGGGATACCAAGAGAATCGCTATGCAGAATAATCACTAAGGAAGGCTCAGCCATGGAACTAAGAAACAACCAAGAATTACAAGAACTGAGGATCGTAAGTCGTGGAGAACTATGACTTCCAAAAGACTTAGAGAAGAATACGCGGGATTTAGACAACATTGTTGATGCATTGGTTACATTTTCACTCTCAGAACCATCATTGTGGAATCATTAGAATTCCAGTCTTCTCTCATTAATAACTTTATTTATTTGTACACCGACCTACACTACGGACAATTCTTAAAATCTATGGATTCCAAAAAAAATATGTGAACATTATGAAGGCCTTTTATCAGATTCGGTTTGCTGTGTGAGAACAGAAGCTGACAACACATTTTACCCTTTCATTCCCTTCCCTCTCCTTCTGCTCCACCCACTCTTATCATGTTGCTTGGCTCCCCCCCCCCCCTCCCCAGACCCCCTCGTCTTTTCTGTTATTCACATCTGACTCCTCATCGCAAGCAGATCAGATTTTCAGCTTAGTGTTTTTACTTCTTATTTTTAGTTAATGACTTTCTTGTAATATATTACTTTTACCTATCGTAGAACCTAATGCAGAACAATTACTAGGGAAGGCTCAACCGTGGAACTAAGAAACAACCAAGAACAATTACTAGGGAAGGCTCAACCGTGGAACTAAGAAACAACCAAGAACAATTACTAGGGAAGGCTCAACCGTGGAACTAAGAAACAACCAAGAACAATTACTAGGGAAGGCTCAACCGTGGAACTAAGAAACAACCAAGAACAATTACTAGGGAAGGCTCAACCGTGGAACTAAGAAACAACCAAGAACAATTACTAGGGAAGGCTCAACCGTGGAACAAAGAAACAACCAAGAACAATTACTAGGGAAGGCTCAACCGTGGAACTAAGAAACAACCAAGAACAATTACTAGGGAAGGCTCAACCGTGGAACTAAGAAACAACCAAGAACAATTACTAGGGAAGGCTCAACCGTGGAACTAAGAAACAACCAAGCACTACAAGAACTGAAGGTCGTCAATCGTGGAGAACTATGACTTCCGCCATATTGCCGTCTTCGGCACGAGAGGAATATAAATGAATGAACATTTAATGGAGTACTCTTCGGAAAATTAGGAGCTACAGGGGGGATATTTGGAGCTACAGGGGGATATTAGGAGCTACAGGGTGATATTAGGAGCTACAGGGGGATATTAGGAGCTACCGGCGAGGTATTAGGAGCTACAGGAAGGATATTAGGAGCTACCGGCGAGGTATTAGGAGCTACAGGGGGGGATATTAGGAGCTACAGGGGGGATATTAGGAGCTACCGGCGAGGTATTATGAGCTACAGGAAGGATATTAGGAGCTACAGGAAGGATATTTGAAACTACAGGCGGGATATTAGGACCTACCGGCGAGATATTAGGAGCTACAGGAAGGATATTTGGGGCTACAGGCGGGATATTAGGAGCTACCGGCGAGATATTAGGAGCTACAGGAAGGATATTTGGGGCTACAGGCGGTTAATTAGGACTTACCGGCGAGATATTAGGAGCTACAGGAAGGATATTTGGGGCTACAGGCGGGATATTAGAAGCCACAGGCGGGATATTAGGAGCTATAGGCGGGATATTAGGAGCTACAGGAAGGATATTTGGGGCTACAGGCGGGATATTAGAAGCCACAGGCGGGATATTAGGAGCTATAGGCGGGATATTAGGAAGTACAGGGGGGATATTTGGAGCTACAGGCGGGATATTAGAAGCTACAGGCGGGATTTTAGGAGTTACAGGAGGGATATTAGGAGCTACAGGCGGGATATTAGGAGCTACACGCGGGATATTAGGAGCTACAGGCGGGCTATTTGAAGCTGCAGGCGGGATATTAGGAGCTACAGGCGGGATATTTGGATCTACAGGCGGGATATTAGGAGCTACAGGCGGGATATTTGGATCTACAGGCGGGATATTTGACGCTACTAGCGGGATATTTAGAGCTACAGGTGGGATATTTAGAGTTACAGGCGAGATATTTAGAGCTACAGGCGGATTGAGTTATTGAGTTATTTGCGGGTCATCAACAGTGTACTCCTAACATGTCCATAGTGCTTAGATCCCCTCCTCAGCAAGTCTCGCAGTGTCCAGCGACTGACGACTCCAGTTCTGTGTTGGTTGATAAATCTTCTTATACGCCCACTACGTTTCTCGTTTCTGGCTGTGCCCATCTTAGCTCCCATCTCTTTCATACGAAGGAGTGACGTGGACTCATGGTTGTCAAAGTGCTGTGCCCTTCCCACGTCTCAGAGGGCTTTGATATTTGGAGCTACACGAAAATAAATATATCTCCTGATAACAAATACATCAACAATATTGAATAAAGCGCCAGCAGAAATATTAATAACAAATGTAATGAATGTATTAATTCATAAACTACGTTTTTAATGCAATATGTGATGTTTTTACTTGAATTAATTGCATCTTTATCTTGATGGGATTATATGCTTTATATCAATACAACTTACACACATGACACACCAGCAATTCTATTAATTCAACCTTAAACTGATGAACATGGTATAATGTATGGAGATGGAATTCAAAGGGATACATAGGTATAGAAAGTTTGGGAACCACTGTTTCGAATCTTTAATTCCGATACTAATTATTTTGCAGCGTTTGGCAGAGTTGTCTCGCTTGAAGCTTTCCATATTTTCTCATGTTTGAACTTCTGTATAAATTGTGTTCATAATTACAATAGTGAAAGTACAAATCATATTAAAGAGAGAATGGTGTACACCAACATTAAGCTAGTGGGAGCACATTGGGACATTATAATGTATCGGATGTTTAAATCGTTGTTTAAGAGTATACGAATTAAGTCAAATACATATTTCTTGGTATAGAAAACTATCAGACATTCGTTTTTCAGTTAAATCTGACATATTTTGTGAAATTTTAATTGTGGTTTTGTAGTTAGGACACAGTTTGAATCATCTCTCATCTATTTATTCTGTTGTCGCCTTTGACAAAACTATTGGCCCAATCATATTTCTGCAGGAACCGGAAATGAAATATGAGAATGCTCTCGAGAGTCCTGGATAAAGTCCTACCGCGTAGAATGCCGGGAAATACGCACGTGCTGAGTATGGGGTCTTTGTTGATTGCGTTTGTGATTCATTTGGAGTTCAAATATAACCAAGATGACCCCCAATTAGAGCAAATACGAGTGTTTCGGCGACATGAAAACACAATGTGTTTGACTCGTAGATACAGCTACTCAATACACTTTGTTGCAGTGATGTCGGCACAAGCCAGTTATGAACTCTATCCAAGGAATTAATCCTCGTTTTTTAATACGACACAGAATTATGCCAGCCCTCACTCACAGCTCGGCCACTCCAGCGTCAGGATCGTGCTCCACACAGTGCCAGCTCACGGAGCAACTCGTGCCAGTTACAATAAGGCAGATTTACCTGTCTGTAGAACTCAGGTAGCGGGTTTTAAAAAATTAATTGAAACAAGATTGTGGTATCTTCTAACAATGACTTGAATATTGTTTATTGGCCAGAAGTCACGAAGTTTCGAACTCTTTTGTTTACCGACTGCTTCCTTGAACAATGCGAACTGCTTACGTTACGACACAAAAACTAGCATTTAAAACAAAATTAACGAAACAACCTGATGTTTAGTCATCAATGTTCTATAGTCAAAAACTAGTAATACTTTTCGAATTAAGTAAGAAAAAAGTAAAGTACCCCCGTCACGCCATGTGGCGTATAGGCAATATGGTGTTAGGGACCTTAAATTTTACACACCCTCAGCACATGATTTTTGGGGTAATGTGGTCGGTATTACGCCCGTGCCCCTTTACTTTCCCAGAAAAAAAATCCGGTACCCATTAAAGACTGGGTGAACCGGGAACAATCGCTTGGGATCAAACCCTACCTCTTGTCCTTTGTAGTCCAGTTCACTAACCACTGAGCTATCGCGGCTCCCTTTTTGAATTAAGAATCAGCAATATTTGTTCAATAGCAAAGAACCAGTAATATATTTTATTTTTTTACTCAAGAACCTATAACCATTTTTTTTCTCACTAGTTAACAAAAACTAGTAATAATTGTTCAATGGTTAACAACAACTAGTAATAATTGTTCAATAGTTAACAAAAACCAGTAATAATTGCTCAATAGTTAACAAAAACTAGTAATAATTGCTCAATAGTTAACAAAAACTAGTAATAATTGCTTAATAGTTAACAAAAACTAGTAATTGCTTAATAGTTAACAAAAACTAGTAATAATTGCTTAATGGTTAACAAAAACTAGTAATAATTGCGTTAATAGTTAACAAAAACTAGTAATAATTGCTTAATAGTTAACAAAAACTAGTAATAATTGGTAAATAGTTAACAAAAACTAGTAATAATTGCTTACTAGTTAACAAAAACTAGTAATAATTGCGTTAATAGTTAACAAAAACTAGTAATAATTGCTTAATAGTTAACAAAAACTAGTAATAATTGCTTAATAGTTAACAAAAACTAGTAATAATTGCGTTAATAGTTAACAAAAACTAGTAATAATTGCGTTAATAGTTAACAAAAACTAGTAATAATTGCTTAATAGTTAACAAAAACTAGTAATAATTGCGTTAATAGTTAACAAAAACTAGTAATAATTGCTTAATAGTTAACAAAAACTAGTAATAATTGCTTAATAGTTAACAAAAACTAGTAATAATTGCGTTAATAGTTAACAAAAACTAGTAATAATTGCTTAATAGTTAACAAAAACTAGTAATAATTGAGTAAATAGTTAACAAAAACTAGTAATAATCTCTCAATGGTTAATAACTTTAAAACTTGTTCAACTACCAAGAACCAATAATTGTTAAATCGATCACAGAAATAATAACCACGTATTCAATAGGCAAAAACATGAGAACCGCGATAGTGGTTACCGAAACTGGACTGTAAAGATCAAGAGGTCGGGTTCAATCCTGATCGACGGCTTCCGCGATCACCCAGCCTTAAATAGGTACCGGATTTTATTTCTAGGACAGAAAACCAGGACGGGCGTAATACCGACCACATTACCCCAAAAAAATAATGTGCCGAAAGTCTATAAAAAGTTATATTATGGTCACTAACACAATTTTCCCTATACGCTGCTTGACGTGACGGGGTCTTTACAATAGGCAAGAACATTTATCATTTTAAATGGCTAATGACCAATACTACTTTTTCAAAAAGCAAGAACCTGTAATACGTTTTTAGCGGCCAAGAACCAGACGCACTTGTTCAATTAAAAGCCAGTAGTACTTGTTCAATTGTCAAGAACCGGTAGTACTTGTTCAATTGTCAAGAACCGGTAGTACTTGTTCAATTGTCAAGAACCGGTAGTACTTGGTCGATTGTCAAGAACCGGTAGTACTTGTTCAATTGTCAAGAACCGGTAGTGCTTGGTCGATTGTCAAGAACCGGTAGTACTTGTTCAATTGTCAAGAACCGGTAGTACTTGGTCGATTGTCAAGAACTAGTAGTACTTGTTCAAATGTCAAGAAAGAACCAGTAGTAATTGTTCAATAGTCAAGAACAAGTAGTACTTGTTCAATAGTTAAGAACAAGTAGTACTTGTTCAATAGTCAAGAACAAGTAGTACTTGTTCAATAGTCAAGAACCGGTAGTACTTGTTCGATTGTCAAGAACTATTAGTACTTGTTCAAAAGTCAAGAAAGAACCAGTAGTAATTGTTCAATAGTCAAGAACAAGTAGTACTTGTTCAATAGTCAAGAACCAGTAGTACTTGTTCAAAAGTCAAGAACAAGTAGTACTTGTTCAATAGTCAAGAACCAGTAGTACTTGTTCAATAGTCAAGAACTAGTAGTACTTGTTCAAAAGTCAAGAATGAACCAGTAGTAATTGTTCAATAGTCAAGAACTAGTAGTACTTGTTCAATAGTCAAGAACAAGTAGTACTTGTTCAATAGTCAAGGAGTTCAATGGTCAAGAACCAGTAGCACTTGTTCAATCAAGAACCAGACGCACTTGTTCAATTAAAAGCCAGTAGTACTTGTTCAATTGTCAAGAACCGGTAGTACTTGGTCGATTGTCAAGAACCGGTAGTACTTGGTCGATTGTCAAGAACCGGTAGTACTTGTTCAATTGTCAAGAACCGGTAGTACTTGGTCGATTGTCAAGAACCGGTAGTACTTGTTCAATTGTCAAGAACCGGTAGTACTTGGTCGATTGTCAAGAACTAGTAGTACTTGTTCAAAAGTCCAGAAAGAACCAGTAGTAATTGTTACTATACACACATTTACTATTAGAGAAACTAACTTTTTGAAGTAGTTACTATACATGTATTTACTGCTAGAGCTACAATTTGGCCAAATGCTCAAAACATTTTTTTTTCAAAATTACTAAAGTGGTGTGTTGTCCGACTATTTTCAGCGGTTCTGCCGTTTGTTTGTTTTTTTGTTTCTTATGAAAACAGATGAGAACAGATGAATTCTCCATTTGTGAACAAGACTAGGAAACATCTGACAGAAGATTGTAGAATATGGAGATGAATTATACGAGGCGACACAAACTATATATATATATATATATATATATATATATATATATATATATATATATATATATATATGTTTAATGAAATTAAGTTAGAGTTATAGAAAGAAAGACGTAAGAGAAAATAGTTACAATTAACAATTTGCTGTGTAATTTTTCTCACTGAACCTGTCACCTATTATTGGTAATATCAGTTATGAGGGAAGCTACCCAACAAAATAGTTCTAACAGTTACTATTGAAGATGACATCGCTCTGCTTCCAACCGTCTGTGAAGACATCAAAGGCTTTAGTAACATATAATACCTCGTTGAACAACCATACAATATAGAGGTGTATCGCTTCTTAGCCACGTAAGAAAGTTTTACGCCAAAATTGTGGGGGAAAATGGCTGAGACCAATAGTAGAATTACCGATTCTCAAACCATTGATGGAGTTTCGAAAAAACAGAGAATTTACTGACGATGTATTGAACATAAAACAGCTAGAAGAAAAGACAACAGTGTACAATCAAAATGTGTACATAGCTTTCATTGACCAGGAAAAAGCATTCGACTGAGTAGACAGAACAATTGTGAGAAAACCTAACAAGATACGAATGAAGCCAACATCTAACCAACCTAATTAAAAGTGTCTACATTAACAGCAGAGAGAGCCGCGATAGCTCAGTGGTTAGTGAACTGGACTACAAATGACAAGGGGTAGGGTTCGATCCCAACCGACGGCTTCCGGGTTCACCCAGCCTTAAATGGGTACCAGATTTTTTGGGGGGAAAGTAAAGCGGCACGGGCGTAATACCGACCACATTACCCAAAAATCATGTGTTGTAGGTCTGTAAAATGTATGGTTACTAACACCATATTCCCTATACGCCACTTGGCGTGGGGGGTGGGGGGGCCTCTTTACTTTTTTTTTACATCAACAACAGCTGCACAGTCAGAACAGCAGCAGGTTACACAGACCAATTCGAAGTTAGATCAGGTGTTAGACAGGGGTGCGTACTATCCCGTCTACTGTTTATTACATACATGTACTATATATGCAAGTTAGCCAAACCATCAGACAGAGGAGATCAACGAGCTTTTATTTGCAGACGATCAGGAACTGATACAAGGACAAATAGAAGACCTACAAGGATACTTAAATAGACTCAACAATAGCAGAGGCACAAAATACAACATGAAAATAAACATCAACAAAACAAAAGTCATGACTATCGCAAAAGAGAAACAGAACATCGACATAACTATAGATGGCAGACAACTAAAACAAGTAGAGGAATTTAAATACCTAGGAAGTCAATGACAAACGACAATTTACAAACAGGAGAAATAGACTCAAGATGCGTCAAAGCTTGTTAAATCATTGGACAGCTATCAACACTATTGTCCAACAAGGAAATAACTCTAGAGACAAAACGGGCATTCTACAATACAATCTTCATCCCAGCGTTGTGCTACCAATGCTAGACCTGGACCCTAGATGCAAGAACAATAAGAAAAATAACCTCTACTGAGATTAAAAGTGTTAAACGAATGACAGGAAACAACCTGAGAGAATTAAGATCAGAAATGAAGAACTCAAAAAAAAAAGCTAGAATTAGCACCGCCATATAATATCTAAAAAAGGAACAGATAAAATGGTTTAGCCACGCGACAAGGCAGAAAGATCAAAACACAACACGGGCCTTCAGTTTACGTTGTGAGAACCCCAGACCCAAACGCCGACCACGAAAAAGATGGATTGGCGGAATATTGTAAACATTAAAAACATAACAGTAACAGAGGTGAACAGAAGAACAAAATATGCAAATTATATCTCCCCTCGACGTCTAAAGGTAATGAGGAGGGAAAGAAGGCGAAATGTAACATTGTAGACTGTATTTCCCGTTAATAGCGACAGATTTCCCAGTCATTATGATACTGGCAGTCTTAATCTATTCCTGTCTTTTACTTATTTTCCACTTTACTTTACCTTCTTCGATGGCTTCCATTGTATTATATGTTTTTCGTATGCGAAATGTATGTTATTTGTGTAGCTCGGATTATGTTCAGTAATTATTTCTTTACTTTTATTTATTTCAGGACTATTTGTTTCTGTCCTACTGTATTCCTTCCTGTATCTGTTTTAACATCATACCAAGCTCAAATAATAAATGCACAGATATGGGTAACACTTAGTAGAAGGCATGACCGAAAACGCGATTTAACTTGGTATTTTAAATAAACATCGTATCGAGTAATGATCGTTTGAAATGGTCTTCCATCTTTCCAAAATGTTGGTAACCACTGACATTTGTGTAGCATCAAACACGTGTTCTCCACACATTGTTCTCAATTTTCGTACATCTCAGTGCTAAGTGTTGGATTTGGAGCACAATGTGGGCAGATCGTTGGAGACATTACCTACACGTGGCCCACAATCCTCGCCAATGTGGCAAATGCCGATATGTTTACTTAAGCCTTTTGTGCCTTTTTGCTAGTATTTATCCTATGTGGTACAAATTGATTGTAACTGGGACTCAAAATGGTGTCCTTTTTGAGCCGACGTGGCTTCTGGGTGGCACGTCTCTGTAGTAAAGGTTGGTGTAGTCTTTTATTTCGCTGTATATTCTTCTGCTAGTTAATTCTCCTCCAATTCCTCCCGCATAGCTCCTATGGGAATTTTAACATCTGTCGGAGCTTCTTTCATATTTTGTTCAATCTCTTGTCGTTTTATATTCGAATTAAACCGTTCATATGAGTACGGTAGTAGAAGAAGAAAACTGTGTATTTCATCCGGATCGTGTTCTGATATTCCGATTGTTTACGATGAATGATGATATCGTATGACGAAGGACAGTTTGAATCCGTTCACTTTCGGTGCGGTTATGCGTTATGTCTTTTGGTGTGTGCTGTAACTGCTGTGATGGGGACTGAGCTGCATTTCTTATTTTGAGCCCTTCAGCGAGATGAGATGTTAATTCGGATGATTCCACTGGCACAGGCGGTAAAGCAATTATGGATTTTAATTCGTTTGCCGTGATACCGGGGCCTTCGACTAACTACAACAACAAATAAGCTATTTAGAAAGAATGTCGTGAGTTTCCTTACCAAGCAAAGCTTATATTAAAGAAGGAGAAGGAGGAAGAGCAAGAGGCAGACTTGGAGTTAAATGGACAGATAATATCAAAGAAACGCTACAACATCAATTGGCAATGATTGAATTGTCAAAAGGGCGAGAACCAGAACTTTGTATCTCCCTCGACACTTGAATGGGTACAAGAGGAAGTGAAGGAAGAAAGTAGTAGACGTTGTAGTAGTGTTCAAGGGCTTTGCCTGCTATAGAGTTCATGTATCTGAGCTGAAACCATGTTCAGTGTTTTTTTTGCTAGAGTTTCATGAGGGCAGTGCACGCTGGGAGGTGGTGCAGGTCGGGGTTGGTGCACGCTGGGGGTGGTGCACATTGGGGGTTGTGCACGCCGGGGGAAGCAGACAGATTAATAGAAAAAGAGAAGACACAACGAAAGAGGAAAAAAAACATTTCCTGGTATCGCACAATCCATAGTCAACTATGACTGACTACTTAGTATTGCGAAATTATAAAGTTCTTTTCCGGCATATATTTTTGGTTAGTAATCTGAGCTTAACCAGCTCTGTGGCGATATATTTTCTCTTGTTCAGTGCTGCTTCAATGTGGATTTATAGAAGAATAAGTAGAATTGGATAGAAAGAAAAGAAAACATATTATGAAGTTTTAAAACAACTAAAAATGAAAAGAGAACTACTAAACACAATTAGAACAAGACAAATGAAGTTTTTGGGGCATGTTAAAAGACACAACAGCCTAATAAAAGTAATAATGGAAGGGAAAATACAAAGTAAAAGAGGCAGAGGCAGACCAAGACTAGCATGGACGAGTAACACCAAAAGATGGACAAGTCAACCCATGACAATCTGCACCATCAAAGCAAGAGACAAAGTGGAATGGCTGTCCATGGTAGTTAATCTTCGATGCGGTGACGGCACTCAATGATGATGATAATGATGAGTACTGCTTCGGAGAGTCACAGGTGCAGGAACTGGCCCGTTAACAAACCTGGCCGATCCAGCGCCATCGTCTTCGTTGTATATCTTTATCCACGCTGAGTAGTTAGTTAAAACATATTTATGTAACTAAACAATAAAACGCAAATATTTCCGAGATTTATTTTTATGGATATCTATCATACTAAATGAAAAGACGATTGCAGGCCTTTGAGATGGGATTTCTCAGAAGAATGTTGAGAGTTTCATGGGCAGCTGTAAAGACCAACGAAGAAATTCCCAAAGAGATCAACACAAAATTTGAGCTCAAATGAAACATCAGAAAGAAACAATGAACTTTTTTTCTGGCACATTATGAAAAGAGGAAAACTGGAATACTTGGTTACAATTGGCAAAATAAGGGGAAAGAGAGATCGCGAATGACAAAGAGAGAAGATACTGGATATATTTGTGTCAATGTCCGGAAAACAGTCAACAACAGTTCGAACTAATACGATGAACCGTGGATAGAGAATTGTGGAAGGACACGATCGCCTATACCTGCCGGTATGGCTCATGATGATGATGATGATAATCATACTTTTTTTTTATACCTAGACACTAATAATTATACTTATATGTGTGTGTGTGTGTGTGTGTGTGTGTGTGTGTGTGTGTGTGTGTGTGTGTGTGTGTGTGTGTGTGTGTGTGTGTGTGTGTGTGTGTGTGTGTGTGTGTGTGTGTGTGTGTGTGTGTGTGTGTGTGTGTGTGTGTGAGTTTCTGCACATATATATGGGTAGCCGCGATAGCTCAGTGGTTAGTGATCTGGACCATATGAATGGCAAGAGGTCGGGTTCGATCCCAACCGACGGCTTCCAGGTTCACCCGGCCTTAATTGCTTAATTGGGTACCGGATTTTATCTAGGAAATTAAAGCGGAACAGGCGTAATACCGACCATATTACCCAAAAATCATGTGCTGATGGTCTATAAAAATTATGATCACTTGCACCATTTCCATATACGCCACCTGGCGTGACGGGGGTACTTTACTTTTTTTACTTTTATATATATTTATATTTATTTATTTTATATATATATATGTATGTATATATGTGTGTGTGTGAGTGTCTGTATATATATATATATATGTTTGTGTGTGCGAGTGTCTGCATATATGTGTGTATGTGTGTGTGTGTGTGTTTGCGCGCACGCGCCTGCCGACCTGAAGGTTCGGAGCTCAGATGACAGTTGGGGCAAAACAGAATTTTCAAACGTAAACGGTCGCCGAGGTCCATCTTTGCAATGACAGCCACAGATGATGTTCTCTGGGAGGGAAAGAAAGCGAGGAAGGGAACTGAGACTTAGTACAATGACGTCTGTAACTCTATTTTGTTCAGAGACAATTTATATGGGACTACCTTAACCGTACAAAGAGAACCCAGTCTAGATAGCTGGAGAATATGTCACAAGTAAACAGAACAAAACGAATCAAACGCGAACAGAACATAATCCATCATACGTAAACAGAACATAATGAATCACACATAAACAGAACAGAATGAATCACACATAAACAGAACAGAATGAATCACACATAAACAAAACATAAGAATCATACATAAACAGAACATAAAGAACCATGCATAAACAGAACAGAGTGTGTCACACATAAACATAACTCGGCGAGCAGAATTAGCTGCCATATTAAGAACAATAAATAAAGAAAATGACGGATCATGTCAAAGCTAGACAAATAGTCGATGTACTTTAGGCATCAAGAATGAAATTCAGGATTTAAGTTTGCGATTGAAGACTGGCTTCCGGAACACGTAAAATAAGCTGTGACGTCGTCATTTGGTTACCCTTTGTCCAGAACTCTTCAAATTGGTTATTGTTGCTATCACGCTGTTGTGGAAACTCTATCGTTGACTCTTCACTTCGCTAAAAATGACTCCGTGGCAAGATCCACAACTGCCAGTCTCTAAGCTATCATCGTGACATTGTCTTCCCCACCGTCCGCCCATATAGCTCCTCTTTTTTCTTAACCAACAAAGTTAATCTGGTTGGCGGCTTGAGCCCTCATGTATTGAGCGAGCGTGGCCTTCTATGGTTGCGTGGACTCAAGATTTAAGATTCATCCGTTTCTTCTTGTGTGTTTTCCTTCCAGATTTCAATGTTAAATCATCATCATCGAGTGCCGTCTCAGCATCGAAGGTTGGCTACCATGGAGCGCCATTCTGTTCTGTCTCTTGATTTGATGGTGCAGATTGTCACAGGCTGACTTGTCCATCTTTTGATGTTACTCGTCCATGTTAGTCTTGGTCTGCCACTGCCTCTTTTACCTTGTATTTTCCCTTCCAATATTACTTTTAGTAGGCTGTTGTGTCTTTTAACATGCACCATAAATTTCATTTGTCTTGTTCTAATTGTGTTTAGTAGTTCTCTTTTCATTTTTAGTTGTTTTAAAACTTCATAATTTGTTCTCTTTTCTTTCTGAAAATCAATTCTACCTATTCTTCTATAAATCCCTATTTCAAAGGCTTAAATTTTCTGTTCTGTTTTCTTGTCTAATGTCCATGTTTATGCACCATAGGGGAATATTGAGAAGATGTAACATTTTGATATTCTTAGTTTCAGCCCTGGTGTTATTTGTTTTGATGTTAGTTTTCTTTTCATGGCAATAACATTACTTTTCGCCATTCCTATTCTTTTGTTTATTTCAGTTGTACATTTTCCATCACTGGTTATATTATGTCCCAGGTAGTTGTAGTTCTGAACTGTCTCCAGGTCTATTCCTTCAACTTTGATACCCACTTGTGGGTTATGAGCATGGGGGAGGGGGTGAGGGGAGGGGTGGCCACAAATAATCAACTACAGAAAAAAAACAAAGAACAATAGACAGCCCAAAGTAAGAATCGAACCCGCACTCATCGACAACAGCGCCTTGCCACTGAAAACAAACGCTAGAGCACACTGAAAACTAAGCTAAGGTAGCTTACCGGCTATGCCCACAAGAGTCTTCTCTTTTCAACATATTTTGTGCTTGAATCTAGCAGATAAAACAAACTAGAAATTAGGTACGTGCACAATGATAAATGTTTTCAGCAAATATTTATTATGTATATTATATAAGCTAAGATAGCTTGGCCGTGTGCTCTAGCGTTTGTTTCTTGTGGCAATGAGTTGTGTTGAGTGGCAATGAGTTGTGTTGTGTGACAATGAGTTGTGTTGTGTGGCAGTGAGTTGTGTTGAGTGGCAATGAGTTGTGTTGAGTGACAATGAAGTTGTGTTGTGTGACAATGAGTTGTGTTGTGTGGCAGTGAGTTGTGTTGTGTGACAATAAGTTGTGTTGAGTGGCAATGAAGTTGTGTTGTGTGACAATGAGTTGTGTTGTGTGGCAGTGAGTTGTGTTGTGTGGCAGTGAGTTGTGTTGTGTGGCAGTGAGTTGTGTTGGGTGGCAATGAGTTGTGTTGAGTGACAATGAAGTTGTGTTGTGTGACAATGAGTTGTGTTGTGTGGCAGTGAGTTGTGTTGGGTGGCAATGAGTTGTGTTGAGTGGCAATGAGTTGTGTTGAGTGACAATGAGTTGTGTTGTGTGGCAATGAGTTGTGTTGAGTGGCAATGAGTTGTGTTGAGTGACAATGAGTTGTGTTGAGTGGCAATGAGTTGTGTTGAGTGGCAATGAGTTGTGTTGAGTGACAATGAGTTGTGTTGAGTGACAATGAAGTTGTGTTGTGTGACAATGAGCTGTGTTGTGTGGCAATGAGTTGTGTTGTGTGGCAATGAGTTGTGTTGAGTACGGGTCCGATCTTTCTTCGAGTTGTCTTGTGCTTTGTTTTTTTTTTTAGGTTGTTGATTATTTGTGATTTTTTTCCCGAGTGTTGTAAACATAGCTCTTCCCCTGAAGTGATTCGCTGATCTATCGCCTCGGAAGTTTTCATCATCATCATCATCGAGTGCCGTCCCCGCAAAGAAGGTTGGCTACCATGGAGCGCCATTCTGCTCTGTCTCTTGCTTTGATGGTGCAGGTTGTCATAGGCTGATTTGTCCATCTTTTGATGTTACTCGTCCATGTTAGTCTTGGTCTGCCTCTGCCTCTTTTACCTTGTATTTTCCCCTCCAAGATTACTTTTAGTAGGATGTTGTATCCTTTAACATGGCTGAAAAATCGCATTTGTCTTGTTTGAATTGTGTTTAGTAGTTCTCTTTTCATTTTTAGTTGTTTTAAGACTTCACCGCTTGTTTTCTTTTCCTTCCATCCAATTCTACCTATTCTTCTATATATCCACATTTCAAAGGCTTCAATTCTCTGTTCTGTTTTCTTGTCTAATGTCCATGTTTCTGCACCATATACGAATATTGAGAAGATGTAACATTTTGCGATTCTTAGTTTTAGCTCTGGTGTTATTTGTTTTGATGTTAGTATGTTCTTCATGACATTAAAATTACTTTTTGCCATTCCTATTCTTTTATTTATTTCAGTTGTACATTTTCCATCACTGGTTATAGTATGTCCAAGGTAGTTGTAGTTCTGAACTGTCTTCAGGTCTATTCCGTCAATTTTTATATCCACTTGTGGGTCTTGAGTATTTTCTTTGTTTATGATCATAGTTTTAGTCTTTTTGATATTCATATCTAGTCCACATTTTTTGCTTGTCATGTTTATTTCATTAAGTAATTGTTGTCGATCTTTAGGATTTTCTGCTAGTAGTACAGAATCGTCAGCATATCTTAGGTTATTGATTGTCTTTCCATTCATTTGTAGGCCTGGCATCTCTATGATGTTTTTAAAGATTTCCTCAGTGTATAGATTGAACAAGCTTGGTGATAGGATGCATCCTTGTCTTACTCCTCTTTTTATATCAATGGGTGTAGAGTTCTCTTTGTTATGTTTTATTATTGCTGTTTGCTCCCAGTATAGATTACATATTAGTCGTATGCCCATGTCTTCTAGATGTATCTCTTTTAGGCATTCTATAAGTTGTTTGTGGGGTACTCTATCAAAAGCTTTGGTGTAGTCTATGAAGCAGGCATATATTGGTTTGTTTACTTCTGTGTACTTTACGATTAATGTTCTCATGCAGAATATGGCTTACTTTGTCCCGCTATTTTTCCTAAATCCAAATTGTTGCTAATCTAATTCAGTATTGATTTTATTCTGAATCCTTCCTTGTATAACTTTTAGCAACATTTTTGTAACATGGCTCATTAGGCTTATCGAAAGTTTTACTCCATAATAATATTTATTTGATTATTTATTATTTGTCTCATTCGATAAAAAGATCGCTTCTGTTTTCAATCTAAAGACTTGATCGGTGACTGCCCCCTATAACCTGGCCGCCCGAGACAGGCGGGAAGAATCGTCGTTTTTGTGGCAATATAATGAGAAGGGAACCGCTGAAATATTTGATGATAACTAAAGATTTAGGAAAGGAAATACGGAAACAGAATTCTAAAAAAAAAAATCAAAATAGCCTAATAGAATGACTTAGAAAGACGTCAAAGTAAGAAATGATAATCAGCTGCTGAATGCTGTGGACATGATCATCAGACGCACGGTACTTGATGATGGTGATGAATTTAATTTAAAAATTTCCTACGATCAGGTCTGTTTCAAATTTTTAAGTGTTACGCGGAGTTTCCATTAAACTACTGCAATCAAATATTTACTGAAAACACCTGTCATTGTGCATGTACCTATTTTCAAGCCTGTTATATGTGCTACAATCGTGCCCAAAATATGTTGAAAAGAGGAGACTCTTGTAGTCATCGCCGGTACCACACAGAGAAAAGCTGAGTGGACATGTGGCGAATGCTTGATGTGACGAATGCTTTCTTCGAACTCAATAATATTGATATCTAGCGGTATAGCTATACTGAGATGTATCCAACCTTGATATGGTGAACGCTTTCTTCGAATTCAGTCTCACACCTAGAGGTGTAGCTATACTGAGATGTATCCAACCTTGATATGGTGAACGCTTTCTTCGAATTCAGTCTCACACCTAGAGGTGTAGCTATACTGAGATGTATCCAACCTTGATATGGTGAACGCTTTCTTCGAAATCAGTCTCACACCTAGAGGTGTAGCTATACTGAGATGTATCCAACCTTGATGTGACGAACGCTTTCTTCGAATTCAGTCTCACACCTAGAGGTGTAGCTATACTGAGATGTATCCAACCTTGATATGGTGAACGCTTTCTTCGAAATCAGTCTCACACCTAGAGGTGTAGCTATACTGAGATGTATCCAACCTTGATGTGACGAACGCTTTCTTCGAATTCAGTCTCACACCTAGAGGTGTAGCTATACTGAAATGTATCCAACCTTGATATGACGAACGCTTTCTTCGAATTCAGTCTTTCACCTAGAGGTGTAGCTATACTGAGATGTATCCAACCTTGATGTGACGAACGCTTTCTTCGAATTCAGTCTCACACCTAGAGGTGTAGCTGTATGGAGATATATCCTGTCTTGAGCTGACGAACATTTTGTTCGAACTCATTAAATATGAGGTGTAGCTGTATTAATGTTTGGCGTCCACCAGATGCTGCGCACGGGGACAGATACCCAGCTCCTAGCAACGCCACTGCACATCTTACTGTTTCTCAAGAACAAACACGTTGTGCGAGACCGAGTTTTGAATCATTTATCGTAATTTTGTTTGATTATTGATTGACTTTGTCATCTCATAAAGGTGCTAAAATGCCACATGACCGCCTACAACACCTCAATCTGTGATATATTTATTTTGTAATATTTAATGATATATTTTTATGAGAATAACAAACGATTGATATAATGTTTTATGCAGTAATAACTAATGCTTGTAGTTGTTCCTGGTCACTCGTAGCCGCAGAATGTTCTAGAGATTGTTTGACTAAATATTCCTCCGCATGAGCCTGGAAGGTGTCTCATTATCGAACCACTTAAACAGGCAAATATCTGAGACTGCTTTTCCTTGCGTACTCACAAACGGTCGCCAATCGCCGGAAGTCGTCATCAGGAAATCATGCTCACGCGCGGAGACTGCCTCCGTAGAAATATGTGCCCCTTCCGACATTGGTCTGAATGTGTGCAAGGATATTTAAAGTACTGGTGGACTTTTTAATAAGTGTCGAAACTGGGGTGAATTTAACAGCAATTAATTAACTTCAGCACGTCGGAGACATTTAACAAATATTGTCTCAGCTTTTAGCAAGCAAACCTTCAAATGTTAAACTCATTTACTAAAGTTTCATTAACTCAACTACCTTTTCTAAATCTCATTTGCTATTCTAATATTTAACTTAATCTTTCTTCAAAAACTCAAATAATCTTAATATCTAAATAAAAAAAACGTTTGTTCTTCCAAAAGCTCAAACACTCACTTTAACTAAATATTTCTTCAAAAGCTTAAATAGTCTTGTCTAACTAAATCTTTCTTCAAAAGCTCAAATACACTCTTCAATTGTCTAACTTAATCTTTCTTTAAAAGCTCAAACACTCTTCAATTGTCTAACACAATCTTTCTTCAAAAGCTCAAATACACTCTTCAATTGTCTAACTAAATCTTTCTTCAAAAGCTCAAATACACACTTCAATTGTCTAACTAAATCTTTCTTCAAAGCTCAAATACACACTTCAATTGTCTAACTAAATCTTTCTTCAAAGCTCAAATACACTCTTCAATTGTCTAACTAAATCTTTCTTCAAAAGCTCAAACACTCTTCAATTGTCTAACTAAATCTTTGTTCAAAGCTCAAACACACTTTACAAAATCAAAATATACAAGTTCAGTAATTGAAATTGCAAAAAAATATCAAAGTTCATATTCAACTATTCAGCTCAGTACCCTCCTGTTGCTGCTTCATCTTTTTGTTCAGTCCTTGTCCACTTTTCTATCTATCTATCTATCTATCTATCTATCTATCTATCTATCTATCTATCTATCTATCTATCTATCTATCTATCTATCTATCTATCTATCTATCTATCTATCTATCTATCTATCTATCTATCTATCTATCTATCTATCTATCTGTCTGTCTGTCTGTCTGTCTGTCTGTCTGTCTGTCTGTCTGTCTGTCTGTCTGTCTGTCTGTCTGTCTGTCTGTCTATCTATCTATCTATCTATCTATCTATCTATCTATCTATCTATCTATCTATCTATCTATCTATCTATCTGTCTGTCTGTCTGTCTGTCTGTCTGTCTGTCTGTCTGTCTGTCTGTCTGTCTGTCTGTCTGTCTGTCTGTCTGTCTATCTATCTATCTATCTATCTATCTATCTATCTATCTATCTATCTCTCTGTCTGTCTGTCTGTCTGTCTGTCAGTCTATCCATCCGTCCGTCCGTCCGTCCATCCGTCCATCCGTCCATCCATCCATCCATCCATCCATCCATCCATCCATCCATCCATCCATCCATCCATCCATCCATCCATCCATCCATCCATCCATCTATCCATACATCTACCTATCTATCCATCCATCCATCACCCCATCCGTCCATTTATCCACGCATCCATCGATCCATCCACGCATCCATCGATCCATCTACCTGTCCATCCATCTGTCCACCCATCCATATATCCACCCATCTATCCACCCATCTATCAACCCATTTATCATCCACCCATACATCAATCCACCCACCAATCTGTCATTCATGATGATGATATTGATGATGATGATGATGATGATGATGATGATGATGATGATGATGATGATATAAGATACAAAACACAGAATAAAAGAGTAAATGGAAGAAGAACCCATTGTAGAACCAGAGTAGCTGAGGACTGACAACATCTGAGAAACGATAAAACATCATCCATCTACAATGATTGAGGCTGCCAGAAGGACAAGAACTAGAGCTACTTATCTGCCGCAATACTCGATGACGTGTCAGATCAAGTGAAGATATGTATATATATATATATCAGTGGCGTATACTGTTTTTGGGGTCTGGGCTACCACTGACATAATAAATAAAGACATACATTATATTCAGTAGGCTAACATGAAGTAATATTTGCTAATGACATCACTACATTTTCAATTACATAATTATTTATATGTAAACTATATCCGTCTTGTTTGGGATGAAAATGTCTCGACGATTTTGTCATTGAAAGTACTGTTGGGTTGGTTTCTAAGTTTCTGAAGGAATGATTTCTCAATGGACATTACTGCCAAACCAGACAAGCGTTCTTGTGTCTGAGTTGAGCGACAATAAGATTTGATCCTCTTGGGAGCAGAAAAAGTTCTTTCTACAGATGCAGATGCGCATAATGTAGTTATAAATAGGTTAGGAAGTTCCGGTAATCAGACATAGTTTCACTTTGTGACGCTTCTGATTGGCTAGAGCTAAAAATAACCCATGAAACCGCATTTCTCTAGCGGTAGCTCTCGCCGTATTATTTTGACGGGAATTTTTGAATATCAAAGTCATTAATTTTAAGTCGGAGAGAAGAGAACTGTACCGCTGCTTATTAGCGGTTTCATGTACTATGTACTATCTTAGGGTAGTTTCAGTTTCATTCAGAAACGTTATAGTGGCCATAGGAAAACCTTGCTTTAATTAATGCAAATCAAAGCAAATAAATCATATTGGCCTACGAAATGAGTAATGGAATATTCGAAAATTTGTAATATAATTATGAAAAAAATATAATAAATTATCATTTCCATTTATATTTCGTTAATATGTTCAGGCTACCGGCGGCCGGCGGTAGCTGCGAGAATACGCCACTGATATATATATATCAGTGATCAAAATTTAGAAACCAACAGAAGAGGTCAATTACACATAAAATTGATAGTCATAAACTGAAAGATGAAGCAATAAAGGAAAAGTTTAACATAGAGCTAAGTAATTGTTATTCAGCACTTGGTGAAATAGACTTAGATATCAATGAAATGTGGGACTCACAGAGCAAAATACTAATGACAGCAGCAGAAGCAAGTGCTGGACTGAAGAAAATGGAAAAACGAGCTTGGATCTCAGACACCACATGGAAATACATCAAAGAAAGAAGAGAAGCGAAGAGAGCCATGACTAATGTAAAGACAGATCTTGGAAAGGTTCTGGCAAAAGCAACATACAAAGAATTAGACAACAAAGTGAAAAGTTCGGCAAGAAGAGATACAAGAGCTTATATAGACAACTTGGCAGAGAAAGCAGAGACAGCTGCAATTACAGGAGACAGCAGAACTCTTTATACTGTACAAAAGATGCTGACAAACACCTATACATCCAGTGGAACACCAATTTTAGACAAATCTGGATTAATGCTAACAACAAGCGCAGACATAAAAGCCCGTTGGGCGGAACACTTCAAAGAAATTCTTAACCGTCCACTACCTCACAGTTTAATAGATTTTGAAGCTGAAACACCAGCAGCAGAATTAGATGTAAATTTAGATGACTTCACCTTGAGTGAAATAGAAACCACCTTAAAGCTAATGACCAATAACAAGGCTGCTGGAGAGGATAAGTTAACAGCTGAGATCCTCAAGGCAATTGATAGCCATAATTTAATACATCTCCAAAAAATGTTCAACATCATTTGGAAAATAGAGAAGACGCCTCATAAATGGAAAAAAGGAATCATTGTTAAGATCCCAAAAAAGGGCAATCTTAGAGATTGTAACAATTGGAGAGGCGTGACACTTTTGTCAGTTGCCTCAAAATTATTCTGTAAAATCATCCTAAATAGAATAAAGGATTCAATAGATACAGTAATGCGTGAAGAACAGGCTGGGTTTAGAAAAGGGAGAAGCTGTCTTGACCACATTTTCACTCTACGACTTATATTGGAGGAACACATTGAAAAGCAAAAACCTTTTGTACTTAACTTCATCGACTTCAAAAAAGCATTTGATAGTATTCATAGAGATTCTTTGTGGAAAATTCTGAAGCAATATGGCTTACCATCAAAAATCATAAATATTATCAAAGACATGTATGATGGTTACACATGTGCAGTTCGAACAGAGGAAGGACTGAGCGAATGTTTCCCAATAGAAACTGGGGTTAAACAAGGATGTATTTTATCGCCCTTGTTATTTGGAATTGTTATGGACTTCATAATGAAGAAATGCTGCACTGGTAATAAAGGCATCGAATGGATACAAGGAGACCATTTGGAGGACCTGGACTTTGCTGATGACATAGTTCTCATCAGCAATCAGATAAAAACGATGCAGGAAAACACAAATGAACTATCATCAATAGCCAGCAAAATTGGGCTTGAGGTCAATCATGAAAAGACTAAAGTCATGAAAAGTTTAATTCCAACAAGTGACAAAATATACATGGAAAACAAACCAGTAGAAGAGATCGATCACTTCATCTATCTTGGAAGTCACATTGATCGAGAAGGGGATACGAGCAAAGAAATTAGAATCAGACTGGCTAAAGCAGCAATGTCTTTCAGAAGCCTTGAAAAGTTGTGGAAATCAAAACTCATTAGCACAAACACAAAACTTAGGCTATTCAAATCAAATGTACTATCAACCCTTACGTATGCGTGTGAAAGCTGGAAAACAACAAGAGATATAGAAACAAAGTTGAACGCATTCGAAAATAAATGTCTAAGGAAAATACTTGGTATAGAATGGAACGAATTCAAAACAAACGAGGAAATTAGAGAAATCGCCAATCAACCACTAATATCTTCAGTAATAAAGAAAAGACGATGGTCATACGTTGGACATGTGATGAGAAGAGATAATAATCGAATAGCAAAGCAAGCCCTCATATGGGAAACAACAGGTAAAAGAAAAAGAGGAAGACCCAGGGAGACACTGAGAAGAACATTGATGAGAGAGGCAAGAGCAGCAGGAATCGGCTCCCTCAATGAGATAGAACTGCTTGCACAGAACAGAGACAGATGGCGAGATTTGATAAAATATCTTTAAAAGAAAACTGCTAGAACAAAAATTCATATAGGAGAAGGTGTATCTTGGTCTACGCCCTATGGGCCGGTTACGGCTCGAAAGGTCAATAGATAGATAGATATATATATATATATATGTATATATATATATATATATGTATATATATATATATATGTATATATATATATATATATGTGTGTATATATATATATATGTATATATATATATAGAGAGAGAGAGAGAAAGAGAGAGAGAGATACACACACACACACACAGAGTTTAATAAGAGAGAGAGAATAAAGAAAGGGAGTGAGAGACACACACACAGACACAGAGAGAGATACAGAGAAAGAGAGAGAGAGAGATGAGAACGAGAATTGAACGAATACAGCGGTCATTAGGATTTCACCAATCACCAAGCAGTCCACAACTTTGTAAATTCAGACAAATATTGGAAAGATAAATTGGACAAACACCGGAGGCTTAGAAAGCCTTGTCAATTAATGCGTGGCGGTGTCACATTACCACAAACTCCCAGAAATAATTCACTTTTCAAACAGTCGGAGTTGGCAGGGCAGTTGGTTGTGTGTAGTGACAAAATGAACTGGCGCCTGACTGGTGTGAGACCGTTTCACGTACGACAACTTTGCCAAATACAGAAAATTGATTACAACAATTTAAACTTAGTACAACAACCTACAAATATCTGGAATTTAACTACAACAATTAGGAAACAATTATTCATACGGTTATGAATCATAATGATGGCAGTAAAATTATGATGTACGAGGAAGCCAGGGAATGGATAGAAGACCTAAGGTTGCAGCACATATAAGATAAATAAAATCGAACTTCTCCAGCAGAACTCAAGAAATCAAGAAAGCTATTGCACAGCCACATAAACATCTAGTGTCTAAGGGTCAGTGTCTAATGTCGACTATGTGACAATTCGATCATCTCACTCATTTAACATTACACGATAACAATGTCAAAAATCTTGCAGGAATTGATGAATGGAGAGAGAAAACGTGAAAGACAGAAGAGACGATAAGAAAACAAAATACACAGATTGTCACTGTGTCATCAAACAACAACCTTTTTTCAAGAAATGGCGGGAATTAGAAACTATTACACGATAACAACATTAAGAGAAGAATAATAAATAGAAAATGCAAATGGAAAAGTTAAAATTAAGGACCGAAATGAGATTGAGTAATTGAGTTATTTGCGGGTCATCATCATTGCACTCCGAATATGTCCATAGGTGCTTACATCCCCTCCTCAGCAAGTCCTGCAGTGTCCAGCGACTGACGACTCCAGTTCTGTGTTAGTTGATAAGTCTTCGTATACGCCCACTCAGTTTCTCCTTTCGAAATGAAATCCTGAAATGAGATATTTATGGGAATATGTTAGAACAATGACACCCAAATTGTGCACCTCGGACCGGGTGTGGCTATTCCAGACTTGGCTAGGGCGTCGCTCCGAGGATATTGTCGTGTGGTTAGAAATAATAATATAACAACATCCATTTTTTTTTTAAAGTAGTAAGTAAAGAGCCCTGTAACGCAAAATGGCGTATAGGGAATATGCTGTTAGATTGCCATACTTTTTACAGACCTTTGGCACATAATTTTTGGGGTAATGTGGTCGGTATTACGCCCATGCCACTTTACTTTCCCGGAAAAAAAATGCGGTACCAATTTAAGGCTGGGTGAACCCGAAAACAGTCGATAAGGATCGAACCAGACCTCATGTTCTTTGTAGTCCAGTTCACTATGCACTGAGCTTTCGCGGCTACATTTCTATAGGGTAGTGTTGATTCTATCGTCATTTTTCATCTTTCAAATCCTATCAGGAAATCAGAGTTTACTTGATTTATAGGGTGAGTTCAAGCTCCTGCGGCAGGCAGTCGTAACAGCAGGGTCGGCTACCCAATGTGACCAAGGCTTAGCCTTGAATTCTTCGTCGGTCTTTCCTGGTATCAACTTGCTCAAAACCCCTACTGGCTAACAGAAGCTAGGATCACCGTGTTACCTGTAAAAGAAGCTATATAGGATCACCGTGTTACCTGTAAAAGAAGCTATATAGGATCACCGTGTTACCTGTAAAAGAAGCTATATAGGATCACCGTGTTACCTGTAAAAGAAGCTATATAGGATCGCCGTGTTACCTGTAAATGAAGCTATATAGGATCATCGTGTTACCTGTAAAAGAAGCTATATAGGATCACCGTGTAACCTGTAAAAGAAGATATATAGGATCACCGTGTTACCTGTAAAAGAAGCTATATAGGATCGCCATGTTACCTGTAAAAGAAACTATATAGGATCACCGTGTTAGCTGTAGCGGTTGCTAGTGTTGATAGGGAAGACTAAGTATTACAGTATCTCTAGGCAACAAAAATGTTATATCTTTTCAACATTTCTGTAAAGGTAAAAATAAAATACAAGACTTGAATCTGCGTCTTAGCACGCGAATTTCCACCCATATGTGCTCGACCGCCTACCCAGAAGTGTTCGGAGACTTCTGGAGAGTGTCGCTTCAAGCGTCAAAACTCACGATGCGAGGCGGCATTCCTCACCTTCCCAGAGATGAGACCCTGGTACCCATTTATATATGGTGCAGAAACATGGACATTAGACAAGAAAACAGAACAGAAAATTTAAGTCTTTGAAATGTGGATTTATAGAAGAATTGGATGGGAAAAAAAAGACATCAAATGATGAAGTCTTAGAACAAGTAACAATTGAAAGAGAACTAAACACAATTCAAACAAGACAAATGAGATTTTGGTGCCATGTTAAAAGACACAGCAGCCTACTAAAAGTAATCTTGGAAGGGAAAAATAGGGTATAAGAGGCAGAGGCGGACCAAGACTAACATAGACGAGTAACATCAAAAGATGGATAAGTCAGCCTATGACAACCTGGATCAACAAAGCAAGTGACAGAGCTGAATGGTGCTCCACGGTAGCCAACATTCGATGCGGAGACGGCATTCAATGATAATGAACATTAGCTTTTGACTGTAATGAACAACAGAGACACAAATGGCACTGGAATCTGACCGTAATGTAAAAGTAAGTAAAGTACCCCCGTCACGCCAAGTGGCGTATAGGGAAATATGGTGTTAATGACCTTATATTTTACACACCTTCAGCACATGATTTTTGGGGGAATGTGGTCGGTATTACGCCCGTACTGTTTTACTTTCCCATAAAATATCCGCCGGTACCCATTTAAGACTGGGTGAACCTGGAAGCCGTCGGTTGGTATCAAACCCTACCCCTTGTCCTTTGTAGTCCAGTTCACTAACCACTGAGCTATCGCGGCTCTTGACCATAATGTATTCTAACTAATTTGCATCACGGGCGTATTACATGAATACACTCATGTAAACCGAAATTAACAGAACAGAGCGTTATGCTGGACGAACGAAAGGATTTGTCAACCAACACTGAACAGGCACAAATAGTCACGGTGTGCTGGTGAACATTTTGATAAGATCTGAGCACCTATCGATTTGTCCGGAATGCTGTGATGATAATACTAATTTAACATAACATAACAATATACATTCTAATCTTGTGATGATAATACTAATTTAACATAACATAACAATATCCATTCTAATGTTGTGATGATAATAGTAATTTAACATAATATAACAATATCCATTCTAATGTTGTGATGATAATACTAATTTAACATAACATAACAATATCTATTCTAATGCTGTGATGATAATACTAATTTAACATAACATAACAATATACATTCTAATGCTGTGATGATAATACTAATTTAACATAACATAACAATATCCATTCTAAAGGTGTGATGAAAATACTAATTTAACATAACATAACAATATCCATTCTAATGCTGTGATGATAATACTAATTTAACATAACATAACAATCTTCATTCTAATGCTGTGATGATAATATTAATTTAACATAACATAACAATATACATTCTAATGTTGTGATGATAATACTAATTTAACATAACATAACAATATACATTCTAATGTTGTGATGATAATACTAATTTAACATAACATAACACTATCCATTTTAATGTTGTGATGATAATACTAATTTAACATAACATAACAATATACATTCTAATGTTGTGATGATAATACTAATTTAACATAACATAATAATATCCATTCTAATGTTGTGATGATAATACTAATTTAACATAACATAACAATATCCATTCTAATGTTGTGATGATAATACTAATTTAACATAACATAACAATATTCATTCTAATGTTGTGATGTTAATACTAATTTAACATAACATAACAATATCTATCCTAATGTTGTGCTACCCAATGCAGACCTGGAGCCTAGATGCAAGAACAATAAAAAAAATAAAATAAAACACTGCCGAGATGAAATGTGTTAGGCGAATGGCAGGAAACAGAATGAGAGATAAGATAAACTTATTTGGCCACGTGATAAGGCAGAAGAATCAAAACACAACACGAGACTTCAATAAGCATTGCGAGAACACCTGATCCAATGGCCGACTGCGAAAAAGATGGATTGATCCAATATTAGAAACACTTGGAAAATTACAGCAGCAGAGGCGAACTAAGAGCAAAAGACCGCAAATGATACCTTCCACCGACGCTAAAAGACAAATGGGGAAGGAAAGAAGACGAAGAAGAAGAAGAAGAAGAAGAAGACGAAAAAAGAAGACGAAAAAGAAGACGAAAAAGAAGACGAAAAAGAATAAGACGAAAAAAAGAAGACGAAAACAAGAAGAAGAAGAAGAAGAAGACGAAAAATAAGACGAAAAAGAAGACGAAAAAGAAGAAGAAGACGAAAAAAGAAGACGAAAAAGAGGACGAAAAAGAAGACGAAAAAGAAGACGAAAAAGAAGAAGAAGAAGAAGAAGAAGAAGACGAAAAAGAAGAAGACGAAAAAGAAGAAGACGAAATAAGAAGAAGACGAAGAAGACGAAAAAGAAGACGAAAAAGAAGAAGACGAAATAAGAAGAAGACGAAGAAGACGAAAAAGAAGACGAAGACGGGAAAAAAAGAAGAAGACGAAAAGAAGAAGACGAAAAAGAAGAAGAAGACGAAAAAAAGAAGAAGAAGACGAAAAGAAGAAGAAGACGAAAAAAGAAGACGAAAAAGAAGAAGAAGACGAAAAAAGAAGACGAAAAAGAAGAAGACGAAAAAAGAAGACGAAAAAGAAGAAGAAGAAGAAGAAGAAGAAGAAGAAGAAGAAGAAGACGAAGAAGACGAAAAAGAAGAAGACGAAGAAGACGAAAAAGAAGACGAAAAAAAGAAGAAGAAGACGAAAAAGAAGACGAAAAAGAAGAAGTGGAAGAAGAAGAAGACGAAAAAGAAGAAGAAGACGAAGAAGACAAAAAAGAAGAAGAAGACGAAAAAGAAGAAGAAGACGAAGAAGACGAAAAGAAGAAGAAGACGAAAAAGAAGACGAAAAAGAAGAAGAAGACGAAAAAGAAGACGAAAAAGAAGACGAAAAAGAAGAAGTGGAAGAAGAAGAAGACGAAATAGAAGAAGAAGACGAAGAAGACGAAAAAGAAGAAGAAGACGAAAAAGAAGACGAAAAAGAAGAAGAAAAAAACATATCTATCTATATAGCAAAAGGAAAATTCAGAATGGGATTGATAGACGGAATCAAAGAAACATTAATTAAATTGGACATGACAATAGTTGAAGCTACTAAACTATCGAAGGCCAGAAAATTACATAATCACCGTGGGCACAAGCAACAATAAGCGAGGAGTAGAATAAAAGTAAAGTGATAAAACTAATAAATGGGAGATAACCATGTTTTATGTCTCTCAATTATTCTTTCGTATGCTTTCCCCTGTAAGAAAATAAAAGTCGAGAACACCAACAATAAGACAAAAATTTGTGTTACTCCTGTTCTTTAAGCTTATTGAAAGCATGTCGATCTAAATGTTGGTTTTGTTTGTCAAGGACCTAAATGTGGATTTTGTTTGTCGATGACCTAAATGTGGATTTTGTTTATCAATGACTTAAATGTAGGTTTTGTTTGTCAAGGACCTAAATGTAGGTTTTGATTGTCAATGACTTAAATGTAGATTTTAGTTGTCGAGGACCTATATGTCTGCCTAGTTTATTGTTGAATAAATTATCAGTTTTATTTATCGTCTTACCTAAACTAGTGCATCGATACGGAATGTATGTACTTTAAATACATATTGTATGTACAGAAAAGACCTTTTGTCGAACATGTATAGAGCATGTAACATACGGTGAATATCCACTATTATATCATTCATTGTTCAGATACACAAGACAATAACCAAGAGACAGAGAGATAGATATAAGGTGTAACAAAGCATGCCAAGTTATAGGCCAAGTATCAACACTATTGAAAAACAAAGCAATAACTACGTAAGCAAAAAGGGCAATATACAAATCAATTTTTCTACCAACTCTGTGCTATCAGTGCCAGAATTGGACGCTGGACTCTAGAACAATAAGAAAGATAACGACCACCGAAATGAAATGTGTCAGAAGAATGACAGGAAACAGCTTAAGGGACAGAGTAAGAAACACTGACCTGAGGAAGAAACTCGAAATTGAACCAGCCATCGAATACATAAAGAAACAACAGATAAATTGGTTCGGCCACATAACAAGACAAAAAGAACTAACAATGACTCAAAGAGCCATAAACAAACGCTACGAAAACGCCAGATTAAGAGGAAGACCGAGAAAGAGATGGATAAAGGGAATACTAGAGTCACTAGGAGGAATAACATCAGAAGAGGCCAACAGAAGAGCAAAGAATCGCAGATTGTTTCTCCCCTCGACGCCAACGGCAGCAGAGGAAGTATAGAAGAAGAAGAAGATTGTTCAGATGCACAATATGTGAGTATATAATGTTTATGAGGTTATAGTCGAGGTGAGGCTCTCTAGGGCGTCCAAACCCCACGAGGAGTCATTTCTCTGTCACAGATCGCAGCTGTTTGTGGCTGATAATTTAGTGTATTTATTCATGTATTCCTTTCCAGCGAGGGGAAATCAATTGTATTCTACTTTATACGTTCAGAGTGATGAAGATGAATAAGCTCTATCTTTAAAAAAATAATAAAAATCATGTCATGAAAATGTTAATATTGTGTCCCGGAATCTCTCAAGTTTGCCAATCTTTGATTTTTCCTTACAAGCATTCATTATCATGTGTCAAACCGGTTGGCGGAGGCGAACAATTTCACAATTTTTTATCAACACTACATTGTATCAGTTCTGTTATTGACCGTTTTCCATGCCATGACACTAAGCTATTTAACATATGTCTCTCTTTGTCGCCCGCGATCTCTTTTTCTCTGTATGTTATCAGTTGTAACCAAGTATTCCAACTTTCCTCTTCTTGTGATGTGCATGAAAAATGTTGATTTTTTCTTTCTGATATTTCTTGGGAGCTCCCTTTTTGTGTTGGTCTATTTGATAAAGTCTTCGTTGGTCTTTTTAGTTGTCCAGGAAACTTTCAACATTCTTCTGAGAAATCCCATCTCTGGAGCTTCTACTTGACTTTTTATTTGATTGTCTTCTGTCCATGATTCGCTTCCATCAGGTCAGAAATGGCTCTGTATAGTACCAATGAACTTTCTTTCTCACTTCTATTGACATGGACGTGTTGCACAAGACTTTTGTTCATTTTCTGAAATCCTATTTTGACCTGAGTTATTCTGTTTTTTTTTTATTTCTGTGGTGCATCTTCCATCCGATGTTATTATTGTGCCCAAGTATTTCAAACGTTGCACTTGTCTCAGATTTGTCTTCTTCATTTTTATGCTGCATGATAGTGATGATTGTTTCTTGGATATGACCATTTCTTCTGTTTTCTTACTATTCAGACTGAGACCTTTCTTGTTGCTTTTTTTTACGATTATGTCTATTATTTCTTGTAGGTCATTCTCTGTCTCTGCTATTAAGACTGTGTCATCTGCATATCGCAGATTATTTATATTGTGACCGTTAAATTATTTTTATCTCTACTATTGATATCAAATACTGGACTACAAAGGACAAGGGGTAGGGTTCGATCCCAACCGACGGCTTCCGGGTTCATCCAGCCTTAAATGGGTACCGGATTTTTTTCTGGGAAAGTAAAGCAGCACGGGCGTAATACCGACCACATTACCCCAAAAATCATGTGCTGAAGGTCTGTAAAATATAGGGTCACTAACACCATATTTCCCTATACGCCACTTGGCGTGACGGGGGTACTTTACTTTTTTTACTTATTGATCTCAAATGTTCGCTGCAAAATGAGAACAAGTCCGGCGACTAAAACACAACCTTGTCTGGCTCCTTGTTTTATATATTGGAACTGTCCTGTTTGGTTGCTAATTATTATGGCTGCTGTTTGTTGACAATGCATCTTTTTTTTTTTTTTTGAATGATTCTCAGATCCCTGCATCAGTGTTTAATTACTCCAGCATATTGATTAGTTCTACATGCTTTACTTTGTCAAATGCTTTACTGTAAACTATAAAAGATATATAGATCTTTCTTTACCTCTGTAGCTCTTTATATCAATGTTTTCATGATGTATATTGCATTATTAGTGGCTTTCTTTTCACATTGTTCCTCAGTTATTTATGGCTTTTATTTTGTTCCTTAGACGTTTCATGATGATTCTTAGTAAATTTTGGTTATATGGTTCATGAGACTAATAGTGTGATGGCCTTCGCAATCAGTGGCGCCTGACTTCTTTGAGATACATTGTAGCAGATCTTTGATCCAGTTATATGGTTCAAGAGACTAATAGTGTGATGGCCTTCGCAATCAGTGGCGCCTGACTTCTTTGAGATACATTGTAGCAGATCTTTGATCCAGTTATATGGTTCAAGAGACTAATAGTGTGATGGCCTTCGCAATCAGTGGCGCCTGACTTCTTTGAGATACATTGTAGCAGATCTTTTGATTCAGTTATATGTGTCATTGAGTAGTTTTGTTATGACGTGTACTCCCAGCTCTCCAAGTGCATCTATCACTTATTTTTTATTTTATAGGTAGCTGGAGCTCTGCATCTTTTCATGTGTTGAATTGCCTTCTCTAATTCACTCTGCATTGTTGGTGGCCATGTGTCTTTGTTTGAACTGTTTAGCTCTGGTCTTTCATCATCGTAGAGTTTCCTAATATATTCTTTTGTAGTGACCGTTGACTTCAATTCTTTTTTCGTATTGTTCTCATAATATTTTCTCAGAGGACAGAACACAGCCTTGTCAGACACCTAGACCTGAGAAGGCAGGAAGGAATGTGATATTCTTCTCTTTTCTTTTTTCTTTTTCATTCGTCAGCTTTCACCTCTGGCGCAGTCTTTATGTACTAGGAACCGAATTTTGCGTGTTAATCTGTTTTTTTTTCCCCTGGCAGCCGTGTGCACAGGGGTCCCTCGCCGTACAGGCAGTTAACTTCGACTTCGGAGGTACTCATATTTTTCCCGTGAATGAGTAATTGACGTTTCAAGCCGGGCCTCGCTGCTGTAACCAGGGATGGTTGTCGCAGAGAGAAATCATAAATAACTGGTCCAGCCGGGATTTGAACTCACAACCTCTCTGTCTCGAGACGGGCGTGTTGCCTCCAGACAAACCAGTCCCACTGACTGTCACATTTGCTAGAATGTGATATTAATACCAGTAAAATGGAAACATAATAAATAGATGCCAAATATTTGTGATGGTGTAGTTGCCTGTAGCATTAGATTGTGTCTCCCGTTTTACACAAACCAACTTTGACAAATGCGTTAATGAAAGTAATAACAGCGTGGAAAAGCACTAACGCGATGTTGCTTTGACATTCAAAATATTAAATCATCGATGTTGCTTTGACATTCAAAATATTAAATACATCGATGTTGCTTTGACATTCAAAATATTAAATACATCGATGTTGCTTTGACATTCAAAATATTAAATACATCGATGTTGCTTTGACATTCAAAATATTAAATACATCGATGTTGCTTTGACATTCAAAATATTAAATACATCGATGTTGCTTTGACATTCAAAATATTAAATACATCGATGTTGCTTTGACATTCAAAATATTAAATACATCGATGTTGCTTTGACATTCAAAATATTAAATACATCGATGTTGCTTTGACATTCAAAATATTAAATACATCGATGTTGCTTTGACATTCAAAATATTAAATATCGATGTTGCTTTGACATTCAAAATATTAAATACATCGCACTACAAAGACAACGTAAACACTTTTAGAAGGACTTCTGTGACAACCTACATCACCAGACCTCAGTGAATAATAGCACTTTAGCCTCTTGTAATTGCCTACGATGTGAAAAGTGGTTATTGCACTTGCCTACAATGTGAAAAGTGGTTATTGCACTTGCCTACAATGTGAAAAGTGGTTATTGCACTTTCCTACAATGTGAAAAGTGGTTATTGCACTTGCCTACAATGTGAAAAGTGGTTATTGCACTTGCATACGATGTGAAAAGTGGTTATTGCACTTGCCTACAATGTGAAAAGTGGTTATTGCACTTGCCTACAATGTGAAAAGTGGTTATTGCACTTGCCTACAATGTGAAAAGTGGTAAAACCACATGCCTACAATGTGAAAAGTGGTTATTGCGCTTGCCTACAATGTGAAAAGTGGTTATTGCACTTGCATACGATGTGAAAAGTGGTTATTGCACTTGCCTACAATGTGAAAAGTGGTTATTGCACTTGCCTACAATGTGAAAAGTGGTTATTGCACTTGCCTACGTCGTGAATTATTTTTCAGATTACATGGGCTTCCATGAGCATCCCGCCTCTCAATAGAACCAGAGATTGTCTCTGGGAGAACATGGTGATCTAATTCGAATACCCACAAATGTGGAAAACTACGCTAACCCACGCTAAAAGGCATGCAGGGAGCGTTCTTCTGCTGTATTTTATTGATTTCTGCGTCTAACAAAAGCAAGCGCTAAATGTCAGATCCTATAGATATGCCAACGACATTGGCTTCCATTAATTCTTTCAGCATTGCAGGAATCCAGTGCATGATCGTGCATGTTATCAACAAAAGTACAGCATTTAAGATTGGAAATACGTTGGACAGAACAAACACAAGAGCCCAGTGGAACGCTGTCTATGTAGCCGGAAACCAGAGATTTATTTATGCATTCTGGGTCAGCGCATAACCAGTAGAAAAGAAAACTGGTTTCTTGTTGAGAAAGCTTGATTCCGAGTTTGTGTACCGACATAGAAATACACTTTATACGTTTGTATCGGGGAGAGTTTGTAACGGGTTTGTTTTCACTTTACAGCGAACATATTATGAGATCAATAGTAGACAAAAAAGGAATTGAAGTCAACGGTCACAACATAAATAATTTGCGATATGCGGATGATACAGTATTCATAGCAGAGACAGAGAATGGACTACAAGAAATTATAGATATAATAGTAAAAGAAAGCAACAAGAAAGGTCTCAGTCTGAATAGTAAGAAAACAGAAGTAATGGTTATATCGAAGAAACAATCATCACCATCATGCAGCATAAAAATAAACAAGACAAATCTGAAACAAGGGCAACGTTTGAAATACTTGGGCACAATAATAACATCAGATGGAAGATGCAACACAGAAATAAAAAGCAGAATAGCTCAGGCCAAAATAGCATTTCAGAAAATGTAAAATATCTTATTCAACAAATCTATGTCAATAGAAATGACAAAGAGAGTTCATCGGTGCTATATAGAACCAATTCTCCTATGGAAGCGAATCATGGACAATAGACAAACAAATGAAAAGAGGATTCGAGGTCACAGAGATGGGATTTCTAAGAAGAATGTTGAAAGTTCCCTGGACAGCTAAAAAGACCAATGAGGAAATTCTCAAAGAGGCCAGCACAAAAAGGCAGCTCCTAAAAAACATCAGAAAGAAGCAATCAACATTTTTCGGGCACATCATGAGAAGAGGAAAGTTGTAATACTTGGTTACAACTGGCAAAATAAAAGGAAAGAGAGATCGCGGACGACAAAGAGAGAAAATACTGGATATCTTGGTGTCATGGCACGAAAAACAATCAACAACAGAACTGATACGATGTACTGTGGATAGAAGATTGTGGAGGGACATGATCACCTACGCCAACCGGTATGGCACATGTTGATGATGATGATCGGGGAGAAAAGTGGAGGAGAAGGGTGCGAGTCCCATATTCATAGCTTGTACATCGATCGAGGAGAATAGCTGGTCAACTCCAAATGATGGGATCTAGTGCTTTTTCTTCTTCTATGTTTCTTATACCCCTTCGGATGACGAGGGAGAGACAAGAATCTATCGCTCATTCTTTTAGCTACTTCAGGCATTTTCACGTGACGGTCCTGTAGCTTTTACTTGAATTGTTGTGCTCCAAATTAGTCCGGATATACCTTGAACTTGGGTTGTGAAGATGAACATTATCTTATGACACGTAATGGGTGACCACGCTAGGGGCATTGATAGATACAATGCTTTATATTGACTTCTGCATACATCTCTAGACGTCCAATATTAATATTGTCGATGAAAGCGCTCGTCAGCTCAAGGCTAGTGACATCTCCAAACAACTTGTCCCGGTCTGGTATCGGTGATAGCCACAAGTCTTCTTTGTTCATTAGACATGATTGTAGCAGATGAAAGATGAGGAAGATACTATGCAATCCATTTTTGACAATAGAAACAAGAAAAAGAGTTCTTAAATGTTACGTAGAGCCAGTCTTAACATATGGATGCGAATCATGGACAATAGGACAACAGACAAGAAAATCATTGGAGTCTGTAGAAATGTGGTTTTACAGAAGAATGTTGAGAGTACCATGTACAGCTAAGAAGAGTAATGAAGATGTTCTGAGAGAGGCCAAAGCAAAAAAAGAGCTAATTTCCAATATTAGGAAGAAACAATCATCATTTTTTGGCCATGTAATGAGAAGAGAACAACTGGAATATATTGTAACAACTGGAAAAATTGAGGGACGAAGAGAGATGGAAGCAAAGAGAAAAAATAACAGACAGCTTGAGAGAATGGCTTGGCAGAAGGTCAACAACAGAAATTATAAATAGCTGCCGAGATCGAAAGTTGTGGAGAGACATGATCACCTACGCCAGCAGGCCCGGTACTTGATGATGATGATGATGATGCTGTAGCAGATGATCAACAGCTGCCCGTTCCAAGTCACTTGCATTAGAGGTGCAGAAGCTTCAATCTGTTGTGTCCTTTTCGGAGTATACAAAAAATGGTTACTTGTTCTTTCCTATTGAGCTGGTTGAATCCGTATTTTTGTTAATGATAAATTGACGTTTTGTAATCAATTTCTTCGTATTTTTATTCATGACATACTTCGTTGATTTGTTCCTTATGTTGTACTTATATCAGGCTGGTTTAATTCACCCCCTACAATTGCACGCTTGTTTGCCTCGTCAATTTAAAAAATGCCGCAGTGAGATGGAATCCACTGAATCTCACTTCTGATCTCTGACAGAATTTGTACAGTGTTTCTCCTTGATCAATCAGGGCTTCGTTTTCATGCTACATGTTTTATGTCTTTGCAATCTACGGCTGTTTGTGACTCCTGTTTATTGCCATGATTTCCTATTTTCATTCAAAATTGCTTTGTTTATTTTTTTTTTCGATAATTCACATGAAAGGTTGTGTTTTATATTAAACAACAGAGACTTTGTTATCTTCAATACGTTGTTCATTATCTCTTTAACTTTAACCAATGTTCAGGCCTATTCGAAAACTTTTTTTACAACAATTATACGATTTTATACATGTCATTACGTAGTTTAAAATTTCAAGGGAAATACTACTGTTAATTTGGTAGTTTAAGAATTAATATTACTGTTAATTTGGTAGTTTAAGAATTAATATTACTGTTAATTTGGTAGTTTAAGAATTAATATTACTGTTAATTTTCACTGTTTAGTTAATATTCAGAATTAATATTACTATTAATTTGGTAGTTTAAGAATTAATATTACTGTTAATTTGGAAGTTTAAGAATTAATATTACTGTTAATTGAGTAGTTTAAGAATTAATATTACCGTTAATTTGATAATTTAAGAATTAATATTAATGTTAATTTGGTAGTTTAAGAATTAGTATTACTGTTAATTTGGTAGTTGAAGAATTAATATTACTGTTAATTTGGTAGTTGAAGAATTAATATTACTGTTAATTTGGTAGTTGAAGAATTAATATTACTGTTAATTTGGTAATTGGAGAACGGGGGAAGACTTGTAAACCAGTTTATAGTCTCACACTGAGGGATTTGTCGAAGATGATATCTGAGCTCCTATGGACAGGTGTTCTATGTACGGTGTTCGTTGTACGATGAAGATAATTCAAACATTAACTAACTCTAACTGACCTACTGACTAACTAACTGACCAGCTGACTACTAACTAACTGACCAACTATTTTTAAATAAGTTGGCAGCTCAATGGGGACAAATATGACGCCACTTAACCTGTTTTGATGTATTATCACTTTATTTTAAATTGGGGGCCCTAATAATTTACGCCCGACGCTATACACTCTCAAAATGTACGTTTTTGTTTTTGCGTCAGGCGATTTTGTCCCCGTTGGTGTTGGTCAATACATTTGAGAAAAGCAGTTTATAATAATAGATAACGTGGGTAGGGGAGCGAACACAACTTCACTATCGGAAGCACTGAAAACCAAATATAAATAAAAACCCTTTTCTATTTCTCAATTTCAATTATGTGGCAAATATTCTGGAACAATCTTACGTTCTTTATATAACATTTCTTTTTATTACTATTTACTATCTATCTATCTCTCTCTCTCTCTCTCTCTCTCTCTCTCTCTCTCTCTCTCTCTCTCTCTTTCTGTGTATGTATGGTGTGTGGAAAAAAACTACTATTGATTATTCATGTCAGAGGACAACCTAAGGGTATACATTTTTAAAGATGTAAACATATCTATGTTTACTTGTTTGTGACTTAGTTAAAAGGACATTTTTATTTATAAATCGATGAAACTATCAATTAACTGATAAGTGTGTCTTCTCGTTGCTCTGTTAAATGCCTTTATAATGAAATGTTGTTACATTTACTATTACATAAAGCGTCTCATTCGTTAAGGAATCCGGCGCCTCTTAATGACGCAAATGAAGATATGGCAGAGACATGTGTTCATTATGTAAGAAATGTGACGTCATCCAAGCTGGAAGTATCCACCGTTTGCGTCCAATAATAATAACAATTTTTTTTAGGAAAAGCCGAGTTCTGCGGCGAGTGAGACACCCTGGGTTATAGGTAATAATGTTATATATAATGTGAAGTATAATGAATTCCTTGTGCCAAATCTAATTTCGCATCGAGGCTGCAACATTCTCGAATTGGTTGGGTTGAAAGAAATAAGAAGCTCAAAAAAAATCATGTTTAATTAACAAGAGCTGATCAAGACCTCACTCAACATCACCGTGCTGCTATGATGAAAATTGTATTAACTTCATGGAAAATCGAGATAGAATCAAAGAGACAAAACAAAAGCGTCATTTACAAAACGGGACGATGTTAAAAACGTGAGAACCTTCGAAAGGTGTCAATATAGTTGTTATGCTTAAAACTGTGACACAAAACTATTTCACGACTTTCTTCAAACTGTGCAAGAGTGCACCGAATCGAAAGACAATAGCAACACTTTTCTCCCAAGTGTTTATTTGTTTCTCAAACTTAAATATAGTCTCACATATTGGATGACCTGGTTATCATATTCACAATAAATCTAAAGTATGTTCGCTGTATGTGAAAGAGTGATTTCCCTTTGTACGTCCCGAAGCTGATGTTTACATAACATGACTATAACCGTATCAACATATACATCTCTCACTTGCAACATGCCATATTCTTTATCGAACAATATATTACATAAGATTGCATAGTATCAAAAGTGATGTTTTTTTTATTATTATTACTATTTACATTGGTAGCTGTGTTAAGTAACTTTTGTTAACCACGCATTCTAACATTGAGCACGTCTTAAAGTAATATAACTGGAATGCTCTGTTTTGGCTACAGTTTTAAACATCTTTATTCTGGATGCTTTGTTTCACCCACATATAGAGGACAACGTAGCTTTGCTACTTTCAAACAAGTTGAATCAATGTTATTAATTGTTGGCAAATAAAGTAGTTGCTATTTTGTGGGAGAAAAGTCGGTTGACTTGCAGGCTATGATCGCACGGAAAGATGTTGTTGAACAAGCTAGTAGAGACTTGGACACAAGGGCGAGAACTACCCTGCATTTAGTACATTCATTTATTAAATACACACAGTTAATGACAAATAAAACGATTTCTATTTACAAGTTACTTTTCTCTCCTCGTTCTCATTTTTCTCTTTTTTATTTCTTTTGAAAAGTAATTCCAGCATAAAAAAATCTACACTTTAGTTGAGAGGGGGCCTCTGTTGCCTAGTTGGGAAAACCACCAGACGACTACCGACGTTCGGACAACCTCGATTCCCGCGGGAAGCAGTGTGAATTGTATTTGTGGTTGGGAAAAGATCCCCCCACGGTCAACCCAGCCATTGGCAGAAATGGGTAGCAGGGTATTATTCTGGAAAGGTGAGGAATGTCGCCTCGCATAGTGAGTTTCGATGCTTGAAGCGACACTATCCAGAAGTCTCCGAACATTTCTGGATAGGCGGCCGAGCTCATATTGATGGAAACTCGCGTGCTAAGATGCCGATTCAAGTCTCGCACTTTACCTTTTACATTTACAGAAGAAATATCGGGTCAATGAAGACTAGTGTTGTCAGAACAGAGAGATATACTGGACGGATGAGGATCTGTCATCCAACACTGAACTGGCACAGTCTCTAGGTGCTGATGAACATTTTGAGGAGAAGCTGCTCTGAGCACCTATGGGTGTGTCCGGAGTGCTGGGACGATGGTCTTAATTTAACATAGCATAATATATTTTGATAATTTGGCCTTATTGTGAAATCTTATCTCCAGCTTAAACGAGGTATCAATTTTATAAAAATCCGAGGCAATATATAAAAATGTATACAAAATAGACTAGTGACCCCAACTTCTGTTTGCCTGCGCAAACACTTTATAGGCGTACCAGCGTAAGTAAAAAAAGTAAAGTGCCCCCGTCACGCCAAGTGGCGTATAGGGAAATATGGTGTTAGTGATCCTATATTTTACAGACCTTCAGCACATGATTTTTGAGGTAATGTGGTCGGTATTACGCCCGTGCTGCTTTACTTTCCCAGAAAAAATCCGGTACCCATTTAAGGCTGGGTGAACCCGGAAGCCGTCGGTTGGGATCGAACCCTACCCCTTGTCCGTGGTAGTCCAGTTCACTAACCACTGAGCTATCGCGGCTCCGGCGTACCAGCGTACTTTACTTAAATGTTGTGTATGTGATCTCTGTTTATAATGCTGTGCATGTTATCGCTGTTTACAATGTCGTCGATAAAAGACAGCGTGAGTCAAAGTTGCCATATGTTGAATGTTTGAGAACCACTGTCCCGGTAACCAGCAGCCCTAGTTATCTCACATATTATCTTCCTGTTTGAACGTAATCAAACATTTGCTAATATCTTCTTGCGGGATGTTTCAATATACAGCTTTTGTGATCAATACTAAAGCAAGGTCATGTACAAAAAAGGGTGTCTACAAGTTTGTTTTTTCCCCATGACAGCTATTAGGTAAATAACCTGACATCAACCTGAATCAGGGGGCCTAGTTGGGAAAACCACCCGAAAGGGCTACCGACGTTCGGACAACCCATGTTCGATTTCCGCTGGAAACAGTGTGAGTTGTACTCGTGGTTGAAAAAAAAAATTTACTTCCGCGGTCGACTCAGCCGCTGGTAGATATGGGTACCAGGATAGTAGTCTGGGAAGGTGAGGAATGCCGCCTCGCATCGTGAGTTTCGATGCTTGAATCGACACTATCCAGAATCTTCGAACACTTCTGGATAGGCGGATGAGCACATATGGGGGAAAACTCGCGGGCTAAGACGCCGATTCAAGTCTCGTACTTTACCTTTCCTATTTTGAAAGGATTTTGGATCAATTATTATAATGAATCAATAATATAAAAGAAAAGCAAGCATAAAGATCTGTTGCGCCCAAAGTTACCTGCAGATACCTAATCTGATATTATCATTATCATTATTTATATTGCCCATACTAATGATTGATGACAACTTGATTCTTTCTTTGCTTATTGTCTGTACTATACTTTATATTAGTCTTTTCATTGACAATTAATTCTTCTATTTCATATAGAGTTCTATTTCAAATAAAAACATATGAGGGAAGAAATACAAAAGAAATCAACATACAAGGGGCATGATAATCACAATAAGGCCAATTAGAAGGGACAGAAGATTTAAAGTCTATTTAAGACAGATTCGTTGATTGATAAAGCTGTGTTGCTAGGTGATACAACTCCGGCTACAAATAACTGCCGTCTTAGCATTTAAGTCACGAAAATGAAAAACTATTGGCTAAAGAAACACTCCCGGTTAAACGTATGCTTAAATCGGATGTACTAGGACGAAGTTGGGCACAAAATACAGAGCATGGCGACTGGCTAGGCGAATGACGTCAAGAAGATTTCTGCTGTGATACTTTTGAGTTGATTGATTAACGTTCATTCTTTTACCTTTTGTTGTTGTTGTTGTTGTTGTTGTTGTTGTTGTTGTTGTTGTTGTTGTTGTTGTTGTTGTTGTTGTTGTTGTTGTTGTTGTTGTTGTTGTTGTTGTTGTGTAGGTTTTAATTGTTCTAGACTTCTGTAGAATATGTCCTCTAATGGCTCCGAAACGACTAACTAGATGACACTACAGGATGATGCAAATCATTCGTAGATAGCCCTGGCTATTAAAATAATCATGCAGAAGTTGGCAAGTTTTCCTTACAGCGTCCTAATAAAACTTGAATCCAGCGGTAAACAAAAGTATCAGACGAACTATTTCTTATTTGTTTTCTTTTCTTCTGTGTTCGCCCTTAAGACGACGTTGAATGGACGTATATGCTCCAGGTTGTGGTTTACAAGGTGCGAAATCTGCGCTCTTTTGTGCATCTCTCCGACTTAAGTACAACGTTTTGCGTACCGGAATGCTTTCCCTTTTGAACTTCACTGGCGTGATAAGAGCGATTAGTTTCTCCCTGGCTCATTGCGGGGAGGTGGAGTACTATATTGATCGCTGGAGTCAGGATCGTTGGTTCACTGATCCTGACTCCAGCAGTCATCTTTGAGTCAAGACGCTTTCTGGTGTCTGATGTTCCATTTCTTAGTGACTGATAAGGCAAGATTTTAGATACGTATTCTCTGATTCCGAGAACTTCGATTCCTGTTCAATATGAATGACTCTGCAAGCTGTAACATCGAATCAGACTTGTGTAATCATCAAAATACACGAACCATCAGTCGGTATACTCTACATCATATTTTGAAAGATATTACTTGTATATCTAACTGTTGGACACATATATACATTTGTTGTTAGTAATTCACTTCAGATTGTAGCACACGGAGAACAGCAATTTAAAAAAAACGGCACAACAACATTGGTGGAAAAGATTTTAATGAAATAAGAAAATAAAAAAAATACAGGAGAATGGAAATCTGTAATAGCATCGATTTAGTTTTCTCCAGAGCCATATCTTTTGTCTGGGAACTACTACTAACTGTTTTATAATATGAGTTTAGATATGTTCATAATTATTAATCATAACACGACGTATTAATAACGTATTAACAACGTATTAGTGTAGTCAATAATCATAGACTATGAATGTTGCTTATACAAGTTTATTTGATCGTCGGTTATACAAGTTAAGTATAGAGGAGTACATAAAATTATAAATTCCAATTCTTAAATTAATGTTCTTGATCTGGATGCGCTCAAGAGGTTAACACCGTTTTTTGTTTGAGACATCTCCTTGTACATATTACCTGTGACTTTTCTAGTTCTATCTTTCATTCTATCAAATATTACAACTCGGCTTGGTTGACTATTGCTATTTATATATCTATGTCTTGACTTCTCGAATGCTACTTTTAATATACTTATTATTGTTCTCTGGAGCACAAACGTTCTGAATCTAACTTGAAACACTTCTCGACTAAATTAAGTCTGGTCTAACTTGATGCTCGCTAGGTGATTCGCTATCGCTCTCTAACTTATATCTTTATTGATTTCGATCTCTATCTATGTTTCTAGCTTTAGGTGTTTCTCTCCCACGGTGTTTCAGAAGTTTGATCTCTTGTTTCTCAAATCATACTAAACTCCCCCTCATTGTCTATTCATCATCATCATCATCATCATCGTGTGCCCTCTCCGCAACGAAGGTTGGCTACCATGGATCGCCATTATACTCTGTTTCTTGCTTTGATGGTGCAGGCTGACATAGATTGAATTGTCCATCTTTTGATGTTACTCGTCCATGTTAGTCTTGGTCAGCCTCTGCCTCTTTTGCCATTGTCTATTGCACGGGGTTAAATACCTGTGTCTCATTTTCATAATTTATTGGATTAGTCTCAGTTTAGTTATCTCTCAGTCAATGGGTGAATGCTAACTTCAACTCTAGACGACTTTTGTATCACATTTTGCAAAACAAATTTCCTTTGACATAAATATTTATATTTTGATTAGTATATGATTTGAATCATTCTTGACATTTAGTTAACCTCTGAGTTTAAAAAATAATGCTAACTTGAACTCTAAGAGTGACATCTCTCTCATAAACTTAACCTGCCCCGAGTTTGTTTATCAACATAATTTCAGGACATGTGAAGGTCAAGTCAAGTCAAGTTTATATTCGTTCTCCGACATTTCCAATAACAGCCAAAATTGTCCATTCCCAAAACTAGCTATATTATTCGGTGTCTGTGTTATAATTATGTTACTGCTGTCACCTACTTACTAATGGATAACTGCTAAGCTACCCTACCCAAGCTATATCTCTATCATCCATTATGTGATCTATATACTATTACAGATGAAGCCAAACATCACGAATACATCTTGAACATTCTGCAGTCTGATCTGTCTATCCAATATTTGCTGATTCAAAGACAAGAGAGAGGCCGCTCAGTAAAAAATTGTCAACCATCATCATCATCAATTGTTGACCTTCTGCCAAGCCACAATATATTACAGTTGTTTTCTTCTCATTACATGACCAATACCGACTATCAATCAAGACGCCAAAGGTCATATATTTAATTCCCTTCATCAATTTAATATTAAGCCTGTTGACGGAGGCAATCATATATGTCCACAACTTTCTGTCTATCATCATCATTGAGTGCCGTCTCCGCAACGAAGGTTGGCTACCATGGAGCGCCATTTTGCTCTATCTCTTGCTTTGATGGTGCAGGTTGTCATCGGTTGATTTGTCCATCTTTTGATGTTACTCGTCCATGTTAATCTTGGGTCTGCCTCTTTTACCTTGTATTTTCCCCTCCAGGATCACTTTCAGTAGGCTGTTGTGTCTTTTAACATGGCCTAAGAATCGCATTTGTCTTGTTCTAATTGTGTTCAGAAGTTCTCTTTTCATTTTTAGTTGTTTTAAGACTTTGTCATTTGTTTTCTTTTCCTTCCATCCAATTCTACCTATTCTTCTATATATCCACATTTCAAAGGCTTCAAATCTCTGTTCTGTTTTCTTGTCTAATGTCCATGTTTCAGCACCATATAGGAATATTGAGAAGATGTAACATTTTGCTATTCTTAGTTTTAGCTCTGGTGTTATTTGTTTTGATGTTAGTATGTCCTTCATGACATTAAAATTACTTTTTGCCATTCCTATTCTTTTGTTTATTTCAGTTGTACATTTTCCATCACTGGTTATAGTATGTCCAAGGTAGTTGTAGTTCTGAACTGTCTCCAGGTCTATTCCTTCAACTTTGATATCCACTTGTGGGTTTTGAGTATTTTCTTTGTTTATGATCATAGTTTTAGTCTTTTTTGATAAACTGTCTATACGTTTGTTTAACATTTCTGCTGTTGCCTTTATATCAAGTTATCTCTTAAGCTGTCATGTAACTTTTCTCTGTTTTCCTTTACCTATTTACTTGTCTACGTATGTTATATGTGCTCCGTTATCATTATTTTTCCAAAAACCATGAAAATATAATTAGGAATAGTTTACTAGACCTGTGTGAACTGTTTCAAACTACTGTTCAACTATAATAATGAACGTACCAACAGACTTGCCAGTTCAGCGGATGTTGAGTGCTGAAGGGCAAAGGACCGATACGACGTTCTGAATGTCCTCAGGGGGCGCTGAACGAAAAAAAAAAACACGATTAAAAAATGACCATGAATCCGCAGCCATGAATAGACTGCATGAATATCATATCAAGGTGGAAGATACCAAACGAGACCGCTATGCAGGAATCCGAAGAAAACTTATCAACCAACACAACACTGGTGTCGTTAGTCGCTACACGTTCGTGGATATTCTTGAGGTCTGAGCACTTACGGACTTGTTCCATGTGCAATGAGGATGGCCTGTCGATTAAACTAAACTAAACTAAACTAAACTAAACTAAACTAAACTAAGATAAAGTGTAGCATTCTCATACAAAAGCAAATATCTGCACCCAAACACTTGCACACTTCATTTAGCGCTGACAGCTAGTGAATACTTGACAGTTTGCAAGAAATATATAATTATCAGACTGGCCTTCTTAGTAGCACTCGGGATGTCTCATAAATGGGGGCATCGGTAGCCAAGTTGCGAAAACCACCCGACTGGGCTACGGACATTCGAACAGCCCGTGTTCGATTCCTGCTGGAATCAGTGTGAATTGTACTCGTGGTTAAAAAAAAAATACCCCCGTGGTCAACCCGGCCGCTGGCAGAAATGGGGACCAGGGTATTACTCTGAGAAGGTGAGGAATGCAGCTTCGCATTGTGAGATGCTTGAAGTGACACTATCCACAAGTCTCCGAACATTTCTGGATAGGCGGCCGAGCACATATGGGTGAAAACTCGCCGATTCAAGTCTAGTACTGTACTTTACCTTTACCTTACCTCAAATGTGATCAATGAGTTATTGAGCTATTAGCGGGTCATCATCATTGCATTCCGAACATGTCCATAGTTGCTCAGATCCTCTCCTCAGCAATTCGCAGTGTCCAGCGACTGACGACTCCAGTTCTATGTTGGTTGATTAGTCTTTTTACACACCCACTAAGTTTCTCGTTTCAATGCGATCAATGATTTTAGCAAGTGGTAGTCACAGTGGAGCATAAGTGTTAAATGAAGGATGATTAAATTCCTAAAGACATTCTGTATAGAGAAACAAAAGAAACAAATCAGCATTCATTTATCTCTACGATATCCGTCAACGCGACAATATAACAAGTTGGTAAAGATTAACCCTAGCGATTGTTTCAATTTGAAGCTGGCAATAAACGATGGATACAAATAATAATACATAAATTTTATTATATAGGGAACTTCCGAGGAGATAATAGGAAATAATAGAACAAAGAAGTATGTGTTAGCACTCGGAAAAAATGTCAAACAACAACAGAAAAAAACAGAGAACAATATATGGTCCGAAGCAGGATTCGAACCCGTACTCCATGGCACCGCGCCTTGCCACGAGAAGCCGAACGCTTGGTACACTGCCACGCAGCTAACTAAAAAATTAGCTATTGTGAGCAGTGTCTTACACGAAGGCGTTCCCATAATAATTTAATAATAATAAGGTGTTCCCAACATAATTTGTCTCATTCAATTTAATGGGAACGCCTTCGTGTAAGACACTGCTCACAATAGCTAATTTCTTAGTTAGCTGCGTGGCAGTGTACCAAACGTTGGGCTTCCCGTGGCAAGGCGCGGTGGTATGGAGTACGGGTTCGAATCCTGCTTCGGACCATATATTGTTCTCTGTTTTTTTCTGTTGTTGTTTGCTGTCATTTTTTCCGAGTGCTACCACATACTTCAATAAAAGATGGCTTGACAAAAAGAGTGATCTCAAGTGAAATAGCTTGTGAACTCTAGACCAGCACAAGTGAAGTAAACATTTAAGGTGCCGATAAATCTTTCCAACGGTGCTAATTAATTTAGCACTAAACAGTACACATGCCAAGTGTTCCGCTAGCATGCTGGCTAAACATACACATAATTTGTCTCATTCAATTTTTATTTTTCGTATAAATGGATAAAGAAAGACAAACAAGTTATTTTTTTTTCTTCGTTCGCAAACAAGTTACGAATAATATCAAGAAGGCTGATGATATTCAAGGGATGAAGCACACACAGAAAGGGAGACAGAAAAGAAAATTGACTTACTCATTTTCAAATGCTTAACATTACGATGCCTTAATAACTTCATACTCCCATGATATAGTATGGCATTGATTGCAGTAGTTTCATGAACAGCTCCTCCATCATTGAAAGGTCGATGATTTACCAACGATTTTTTGGAGGGCCTACTTTAATAAAGGAAGTATCTGGTCTGAAACCATGAAATTATTGATGTTCACAATCCAACTTAAAGCTTGCTTGCTAAGCACAATTTTTTTTTAAGCGGGACACGTGATAGACTAGTGGTTAGTGAAGTGATGACTTAAAGTCGGGTTCGATCTTAATTGGTGGCTACTAAGTTCACCCAGCCTTACCTGGGAACGAAAGCTGGAATTGGCGTAATGCTGATCACATTATTCCAAATTGTGTAGGTGATCAAATAGATGTGAACAACATGGTGAATATACAACACGTACAAGACAGGGGGGTCTTTCTTTATTTCACTGTTACAGCCAACGCGATCGTTATTTGCATTTTCAAGGAGAAGAATAGATAAATGGAGAGATAACAGAGATGAAGACATTAGAAATAGAGGTGACCCTTGAGACCTCAGAAAAGAATGGACCATAAATCATGAGATATTGTGGAACTTGTATTGCGTTCTACAGTATACGGTAAGGCTGCTTAGCTAGTATGTGTCTATGGAAGGAAGGAAGGAAGGAAGGAAGGAAGGAAGGAAGGAAGGAAGGAAGGAAGGAAGGAAGGAAGGAAGGAAGGAAGGAAGGAAGGAAGGAAGGAAGGAGATACATAGATTGAAAGAAATAGTTGAAACAGCAGCTGAGCTGTCATAATCATGACAACTTATAATAGTAACCTAAGATTCTCATTTGATTAACAACAAGGCTGAATTGCTTTTCTCTTTTTATATCCAAAGATCCGCAATGGTATTGTTAATTAAACATCGGTGTAATTTACAAAGTATCGAATTAATGTGGTCTGTGAAGTTACACGTTGAGAATCACTGCGATAAACGAACCTGTCTATTTTTCCACTTCCAGTAGTTAGACGAACGTTGCTTCAGTCGCAACTCTTAACACACACACAAAACACCCACACACATAAACACAACACACCCACACATAAATACACACATATACACACGTCCTAACACAGGTGAGTAGGCCGACAGGTAGCAGAAATCTTCGGTATTCAGAAGTTCGTTCCCTGAAAAAGCAAACGTGCCAACAGGTCGCTATATTTGCATTCAGGTAGGACGGGCAGTGTGTGACAAATCAAATAAATTGGCTACAATTCGTCTTTCTGTTCATTTACCTGGACTGGCTATGCATATCGGGACTTGAATTCATTATTCATAGCTAAAGTTTATAACATCTGCCCGTACCTCTGGATTACAGACACTTTGAAGATTACCTGATCTCTTATCTGAAATATCTGTGGCAGTAATTATCACGTAAGTAGAGACAGGAATGTAATAGGTCTAGCTAAGAATATTACATCTTTTCCCCGTGTTATCACAGAGATCAATATTGATTCGCAGTAACGAGTCGTCTTATCTTATGACGGCCCCATTTATATAACCTTTAAAACCATGATGATGACATAATGTGCATTAGGAAATGGGACGTCGTACTGACACCGTCTGATTCATTGACTAGGCTACAGTCAAGTGCACGAACTCTGTAGCACCAGCTAGAATCCGTAAAGTGAAACCTCCTGTTGACTTTACCGCAGCGATCTACATTAGAGAGCTGAAATTAATCAGTCTCCAAAAGCAAATCTTGCAGCTACCAATGGAACACAAACTCTATTTCACTATCTTGGAACCGGAAGTCTCAGTGATATGATATATATGCATCAATATCTGAAATCTGCAACAGAAGAAAACAAAGTAGACATACAAATAGAATTCAAGACAATATTGGAAATATGGATATCCTGGAACAATATCAGTATGTTATAGTCTACAACTCCAGCAATCGCTCTTTATGATCCAACGCTCGTGTATGAATGAGTGTATGTGTAATTAATTATATGCAGACGTAGATAAAAGCTGACCATTTTGTTAATCATTCAAACAATGATTGCTGCCTCACCAAACGTGTGCTAAATTCCGTTGTATTTAGAATGTAGGAAGACTAGATAAGATTGGTGAAGTACCGAGTTAAGGACACTCAAAGATCCACGTTCAATTATTAAAATATCTTGTTGTTACTAAATGGTATGCGTCATGTATTGTGATGTTTGATGATGTGTCCATACTTTCTCTTAACTATTGACACATCGTGGGTGATGTGGTCAGTATCACTTATTCATTTCACCATCATTCCCTCTCTCGTTATGCCAGATGTGGTGGGGGTGTTTGCTCTCCTTCTCTCCAGTGTCGCGTTAGTTTGTCGATTCTTGCTCTAATTTGTTATCTGGCTTCTTGAAAGGTCAATTTGTGTTGTTGCAAAGTATTTTTAATATCACCCCCCCCCCCTTCCTCCATTTTTTTTCTTGATCTTCCTCATGGCCTATATCAAGTTATCAATTTGTGTTGTTGCAAAGTATTTTTAATATCACCCCCCCCCTTCCTCCATTTTTTCTTGATCTTCCTTATGGCCTATATCAAGTTATCAATTTGTGTTGTTGCAAAGTATTTTTAATATCACCCCCCCCCCTTCCTCCATTTTTTCTTGATCTTCCTCATGGCCTATATCAAGTTATCAATTTGTCATATAAGAATGGTATGTCGACATTTGTTGGAGATAGCCAAACCATTTCAACTGGAATCTCTATAAATAGTGCGAGACTGGCTCAATGCCCGTACTTTTCTTGATGTTCTCATTTCGTTGTTTGCCTCTTAATGACGCCCCTGCCGCCCTTCTCAGACATCTCAGTGATATAGTTTACGTTTGTAATGAGCCTAAATGTCCAAATGTGACACTGATAGCACCGGCTAGGTGTAAATATATGATGTATCAATTGTGTGTGTGTGTGTGTGTGTGTCCGTGTGTGTCCGTGTGTCCGTGTGTGTGTGTCCGTGTGTGTCCGTGTGTGTCCGTGTGTGTGTGTGTGTGTGTGTGTGTGTCCGTGTGTGTCCGTGTGTGTGTGTGTGTGTGTGTGTGTGTGTGTGTGTGTGTGTTTATCTGCTTTGTGTCGCAGAATAGGTGATTGTTGTACCAATACCTGGTTAACCTTTTTACATCTGACATCAATCTTTTTATTTATCCTTTCATCTTCTAATAATGTTTGTCTAAATATTTAAACTCGACACTCAAGTTCTTCATTTTCAATTGCTATATTAATTCTCTTTACTGCTCTTCTTATTACCATTATTTCATTTTTTTCTGTATTTATCTATATATTTTTTTTACAAATAATTCTTAGCTCATACTAATGAGATTTTGTTGCAGTTCTTTATTTCCTACATTTAATACTTGATCATTTGCGAATAGTAGTTTATTTATTTCATTGTTGCTGGCGTCTCTGATGTGAGCTTTACAGATGATCTGGATGAACGTGATGAATAGGAGAGGTGATAGCCCACAACTCTCCTCGACACCCGATGTTATCTCAATAATCTCGTTGTCGTAGTTCTAATTACAGTAGTACAATTTTAGTATAGACTCTGGCACAACTTGAATAGATGTTGTCCTTACTCCACACTGTCTTAGTAAGTAAAGTACCCCCGTCACGCCAAGTGGCGTTTAAGGAAATATGGCGTTAGTGACCCTATATTTTACAGACCTTCAGCACATGATTTTTGAGGTAATGTGGTCGGTATTACGTCCGTGCTGCTTTACTTTCCCAGAAAAAAATCCGGTACCCATTTAAGGCTGGGTGAACCCGGAAGCCGTCGGTTGGGATCGAACCCTACCCCTTGTCCATTGTAGTCCATTTCACTAACCACTGAGCTATCGCGGCTCCATGCAGTGTCTCAGGGTCTGCCATAATCATTTTCTATTTATCTTATCAAAAGTGTATTCTTTGTAATCTACAAAGGCCATTCATAGATTCCTATTAAACTCTGTATTGCATTCAACGAGCTGAATCGGAGTGTGTTAGAGTTAAAGCTACACCGGTAAAGCTTCTTTTTTCTTCAGAAGCCCATTTCTTCTTTAGATAATTGTGGCTCAGTGATTGGAGGCAGCCTTGGTTCTATCTGTTTGGTGTCCATTTTACCTACATGGCTTAAGAGTGATATTCTCCTACATTGTGTGCACTCTCTTTTACCTTCTTTTTTTTCCCACAGTTATAAAGAAACCACCTGTTGCAAATTAGAAGACGCTGTCTTTTGTTCCCATGCTGGCTTGAGGACTCTATGCAGCCATCTATTCCCGATCTTTTCGTTGCTTTTTTTTTTTTTTTTTTCGTTCGCCAGCTTTTTACCTCTGACGAAGTCCCTAGTTACTAGGAACTGAATTTCTGAATTTTGCGTGTTAAATCGTTTTTCCCTTGCAGCTGTGTACATAGGGGTCCCTCGCCGCACAGGCAGATAACTTCGACTTCGGAGGTACTCATATTTTTTTCCGTCCATGAGTAATTGACGTTTAAAGCCGAGCCACGCTGCTGAGTCAGGGGTGGTTGCCGCAGAGAGAAATCAGAAATAAAAATCCCAATTGGTGCAGTCGAGATTTGAACTCTCAACCTCTCTGTCCCAAGGCCGGCGTCTTGCCTCGAGACCAACCAGTCCCCCCTTCCGTTACTTGAGCTACCTTTGCCACCAACCAGTCAACTCCAGTTGCTTTATACCTTGGTGCTCTTCTCACTACTTGTTAGACTTCATTTAATATCAGGTTCAATTCTGTGACTGTGGTATATGGTCTTGTATGAGATGTCCCCAGTGAGTTCAATAATTCGATAAAATATTCTCGTCTACGCCCCTTTAATTTTGTTGATTCTACTAGTGTTCTCTTCACGTTTTTTTTTCAATGTTATTTATTCTTTTGGGTTATAACTCCCTTCTTTTCTTATACTTTTGTATTTTCTTGTAAAAAAAAAAAAAACCTTCATACTGTCTTCTCATTTACTATTGATGTGTTGTTGTTTTTTCTGAAGCATCCCCAAGTTTCTTTTTTTTATATATATCTGTTGATTTATCCGTTGGTTTCTTATCTATTAGGTTGTTCACTGCAACTGACTTTAACAAGCAAATAATGATCGTGTTCTGTAACTCCCAGTAACAAGCTTATATAGCTAAATAAATATCTAGTTAGTCTCTACGGGTTCCAGCAAGATGTACCGTGTCTTGTTTAGAGGTGTCAAAGTCCAACAGTGTTAGACCCACTGATGTGATGCATCGTCGTTATATAAAAGCTATATAGTTATCTGGTTTTGTCATGGGACTATTATTTTTATAGGTCAGGAGAAAATGAAAAATTTAGGCTGTGGATGTATGGACATAATGCAATGTAAACTTGTGTAGTGTGCTGCATATGTTATGTTTTACTGATAACATCTAGTGTGTTATTTATTGTTTTAATAAGGATATGTAACGTGTTATTTTATTTTTTATGAGGATGTTTAACGCGTTGTTTACTTTAATATGAGTAGGTATATGTGGTGTTTCCTTTTTTTACAGGAATATGGTACGTGTGTAATTTACTTTTTGTTATGAGAATGTGTGACGTTTGTTGTTTTCTTTTCTTTTTTTCTTTTTTTTAAGAAAATGTATGACGTGTGTTATTTGCTTTTTATGTAAATATGTGACGTGTTGATTACTATTTGTAATTCTTTCATGACATGTTTATCCGCAAAAATGTGCTCCGTTTCTATAACAATCTGATGCAATAAAAAATATATATTTTAAAAAAAAAAAAAAAGCAAATTGACATTGACCAGGGAATAAGATATGGTTAGAAGATGGTTACTCCTAGAACAATTCAAATTATTATTGTAAGAAATATGTAATCATATACCGAAATACAACACAATAAAATGCCATAAACTTGAAACAGAAAAAGCTGACAGAACAAACAATTCTGTTTCTAAACGAGCAGTCCTGTTTGATTGTCCAAAGCTCACCAATTTCAGAGCGACACTACATCCTCAAGGAGCTGATAAATGAGATAGCTTATACGGAACTACAAGGGAACTCAGAAATGCCAGCAGCTATCATTACACGGCGTTGGGCGGAAGGGCATCAGCTTACATACCGTTGCATCCATTAACAATGACAATTACTAAGCGAACAGTAAAAAGTACGTATACTTTTACATACGGAGCTGCATAGTTAACAATTTACTAAGACCATAGTATATGAATGTGATGTGAAATATCATGGTATATGAATGTAATGTGAAAGACCATGGTATATGAATGTGATGTGAAAGTGGTTACCGAACAGTTTATCCAACTAGTCTTAACTGTGGTTGTTTTCTCGCATCCATCTTTGTTACTATCTATCTATTGTCCTTTCGAGCCGAAGACGGCACATAGGGCAGAGCCACAATCTCAAAAACAGAAACCTTGCGTGCCAAAGTGGCACATATTGCAGAGATCACTGCAATTTGTTACTTGACTCCGTTAATTAATGTTGTCTTCTTGGAGCAATTGTCGTCTGTTTTCGTTCGCCAGCTTTTACCTCTGACGAAGTCCCTAGAGACTAGGAACTGAATTTTACGTGTTAATCCATTTTTCCCTGGCAGCCGTGTGCACAGGGGTCCCTCACCGTACAGGCAGATAACTCCGACTTCGGAGGTACTCATATTTTTTTCCGTCGATGAGTAATTGACGTTTCAAGCCGGGTCTCGCTGCTGAGACCAGGGTTGGTTGCCACAGAGAGAAATCAGAAATAAAAATCCTGTGTAGCCGGGATTTGAACCCACAACCTCTCTGTCTCGAGGTCGGCATCTTGCCTTGAATGTCTGGTTATAATATCTTCTCAATCTATATGACTCCTTTCTTCACTTTACAAGAATTATATTCTCAGTCTGTGTTCTTTGAATGCCATGAAGGCCTATAGTGTGGCCAGAATGTGGCACTTTTCTTTTCTTAATTAAATTCATTAGCCAGTTATTTTTCCTACAAAGATACATTTAGTTGTTCCTTTCCCTATTTTGGTTAATTTGAGCACTCTTCAATAGCGTTACAAATGAAATGATGAAATCTTCTCAGCTGCCTGAGTTTGTGTACATCCTGAGTTAGTGTACATCCTGAGTTAGTTTTCGAAATTACATGAAAAGTCATGATGTTTTAAATGCATTCTTAGTTAACTAGTTGGTTAGTTAGCTAGCTAGTTAGCTAGCTAGTTTGTTAGTTAGCTAATTATTTAGCTAAATAGTTAGTTAGTTAGTTAGTTTGTTTGTTGTTGGTTGGTTGGTTGGTTGGTTGGTTGGTTGGTTGGTTGGTTGGTTGGTTGGTTGGTTGGTTGGTTGGTTTGATTATTGGTTGCTTGGTCTTGGTTCGTTTTCGGTTGTTTGGTAGTTTGTCCTCTCGGGTCGAAGATGCCACATAGGGCAGAAATTAAAACTCTCCGATGATTCACGGCTAGGTCTTATAGGTCTTGGGGAGGGAGGACCTTGTAGGTCTTGTTCAGCTTTTAAGCTTATATTTCAACCTTCTCTGTTAATCTTTCTACGAAGAGTTTCTTTTTCCGTTGCCTCCGTTGCTTTCTCTTACCACACTGTGTTCGCACGAAGAGCTGACGTGGAAGTCTGTATTTTTCTGCCTATTCTGAGCCCACGATCGACGTACTTCCAACTTCTTATATAGCTAGTTGGTTTACTTGTTCTTTAAGAGCTATATTTTATGTATGGACTCTCTCATTTACTACTAAAAGTTCGGAAGTTAAGTATATAATGATATTGATTATCTGAGAAACCGTAGACATCAGAACTTAGTAGATAACGAACAATAAGACAAGAATAGGTTTTTTTAAAACACTTGCTGCTACAGTTGGAGGCACAATAACTTGTCAATTGAACCATTAAATTTGTAGAATCTTATTTGCAATCAGCATTCTTATTGGTGTTAATGATGATGATGATGATGATGATGATGATGATGATGATGATGATGATGATGATGATACTCCAAAAGTAAATAATTAATTTTTTTAAAATGTTCCCTCTCTCTTTATTTTCACGTTTACTTTCCAGCGTCGATAGGGGAAATAGTTCGAGTTGTTTTGCCATTTGATTTGATCTATTATTCTGACAGGTCGATGAGTGTTTCTATAATCCATTTTGTTTCCTTTGACATCCTCTCTTTTGTTGTTCTCCCAGTGTTTGTTTGGTATCTGTGTCGATTGTGATTATCTTGTTTTTCTTCTCACAAGGCCGGTTCATTAAATTTTTTTCTTTTCTTTTTTTTTCTAAAAATCAGCAATCAGTTATATATATATATATCTGCAATATGTTCCATTTTGGCACGCAAAGTTTCTGTTTTTAGGATTGTTGTAGTTCTGCCCTATGTGCCGTCTTCGGCTCGAAAGGACAATAGATAGATATATATCCCTTTAATTTTTCACTTTTTTCACAGGCATGACTTTTATATTGCGACTGACACATCACATATAAAACTATATTTTTAAAATTGATTATTCTAAAACCCAGTGTCTAAAACTTACATTAATAGCAGAACATTAACAATTATATATTTTTAAAAATAAATAATAATTATTAAAATAATTAAAATTCCTCTTTTTCCCCAGCATGCTTCAGCTGTTGACGTGGAGTGAAATCATTGAGAACTTCAAACTGGAGGGAAAGTTGAAGATGGCCTCCATCTTTGATTTGTCTGGTGACAAAGTTGCAGAAACTGACGGAGCCAGGATGACCACCAAAGAAGCAATCGGTGTCTTGAAGTCGCTGGGAACCATTTCCAACACGATTTACGGTCTTTTTCTAATGGGAACAAACTTCAGCTGTCTTCGTGTCGACAAGGACACCTTGATCGGACAGTCAGATGAAGAAATTATTGTAGCTCATCGTAGCCAGAACTTTTTGATCTTCGCTGTTTCGGATTTCGGTTCTAGGGTTTCTTGTTTGGCATCAGTCAAGAAATTTGTTGGTAGATTGGTTGAAGAAGGAGTGCCTGGTGTATCCCTAGTCTGATGCAAAGAGTTCTCTATATGATTTTGCTGATGCAATTATCCTTGTTTATGTCATATAGAATATAAGTTGTAATGCCATCATAAAATATAAATTACTTGTATTATTATGTATATATAAAATATATATAAAGTTATGTAAGGTAATACGTGATATATAATTTATAATAGACCAGTTCCAAATTGTAAAATGTGGGATATACTGTCTAGTTTGTTATTCTATGCTCATACACTATCATCCCTCTCCAACAAAAGAAAAAATAGTCCCATTACATATGTCATGTTGTAGGCGGCAAAATATAATATATCGCCGCACAGCTTTTGTACATGAGGGGGCGAGTTTTCTTTCTCGATGCCACTACGTTTTTTTCCCCAACTCGGTAATACAGGTACCCATTCCTTTATCAGTTGGCTCAATTGAGGGGCGCTCGTCTGAGCTTGAGCTTTCCTCCACGAAATCAGCTGTTGTCGCCTAGCCAGGAAATTATAACTGTGTTATTAACACTTCCTCCAACCAAAAAGAAAGCCTAAATTTTGGTGTCCAGAAATCATGAGAGCTTGTGTATTTTTGTACATATTATTTATATTGAAAAACGTGGAGCCCCAATATCTGTACTTAGTTCACGTCCAATAGATTATCATCTAGACACAATCCCATAGATACTCATCCAAATTAAATCCCACAGATTATCATCCAGACACAATCCCACAGATTACCATCCAGACATAATCCCACAGATTACAATCCAGACACAATCCCACATATTACCATCCAGACACAATCCCACAGATTATCATCCAGACACAATCCCACAGATTACCATCCAGACACAATCCCACAGATTATCATCCAGACACAATCCCACATATTACCATCCAGACACAATCCCACAGATTACCATCCAGACACAATCCCACAGATTACCATCCAGACACAATCCTACAGATTACCATCCAGACACAATCCCACAGATTACCATCCAGACACAATCCCACAGATTACCATCCAGACACAATCCCACAGATTACCATCCAGACACAATCCCACAGATTACCATCCAGACACAATCCCACAGATTACCATCCAGACACAATCCTACAGATTACCATCCAGACACAATCCTACAGATCACCATCCAAACACAATCCGACATATTACCATCCAAGCACAATCCCACATATTACCATCCATACACAATCCCACATATTACCATCCAGACACAATCCCACATATTACCATCCAGGCACAATCCCACATATTACCATCCAGACACAATCCCACAAATTATCATCCATACCAAATCCCACAAATTACCACCCAGACCCAACCCCACATATTATCACCCAGACCCAACCCCACATAATATCACACAGACCCAACCCCACATATTATCACACAGACCCACCTCAATAGCTTATCGTCCAGACGCAAGTAGAACCCACTTCCGGTACCGCCAGACACAGGGCACGCGTTCAGCCCCGTCGTCGTATGATCCTATTCAGGGAGAACTTATCAATCTCAAAAAGACAGTAAATTACTGGCTAATTTTGTCACTCTTATGAATGTTCTTAGTGTCTACCTACGTGGGACTCTTTTTACTTCGCCCTCTCCCCACTATCCTGTTACCTCACATTTGAGAACAGGAAACATACAATAAACAAGACATATATTCAGAAACTTACACCTTATGTCAGTGTAAAATAAATATATGCTTGCATTAAAAATAAAGCTTGGTTATGATTTTTTAAATATGTTTTAATTGTTGTTGTTGTTGTTTTTTTTTTTTTTTTTTTTTTTTTTTTTTTTAGCATATGCAAAGTTTCAATTCAGACTATTTAACGTGCATGCAACACTGTGGTTTGTAAGGGAACATTAGCGCTGTATTGAAGACTGGAGAGACAACTCTGCTGTTTTCTTGTGACTGAAATTCATTGCAGGAGCAGAGTGATGATCTCCTTGTGATTATGTGCCCCTCAGTTCAATTTGGCTCAACAGGGTTGCTGGGAACGAGCACAGTGATGTCTGCTTTAAGTACATCATTTTAGAGCAGACCGAGGTTGGTAATTTATAACCCACACTGATGCCACAGTCGCGCTAACTATTGATGTCACGCTAGCTTATAATTCACATTCATGTCACGCTAGCCTATACTTCACATTGATATCACGTTAGCTTATACTTCACATTGATATCACGCTAGCTTATAACCCAATCGATGTCGCAGTGGCATTAGCTTATAATTCACATTTATGTCACGTTAGCTTATAATTCACATTGATATCACGTTAGCTTATACTTCACATTGATATCACACTAGCTTATAACCCAATCGATGTCGCAGTGGCGTTAGCTTACAATTCACGTTGATGTCACGCTAGCTTACAACCCAGTTGATGTCATAGTCACGGTAACTTATGATTCAAATTGATGTCACAATCAACAGTAGTTTATAATCTACATTGGTGTCACAGTCACGTTAGCTTATAACCTACATTGATGCAGCAGTAGCGGTAACTTATAACCTACAGTGGTGTTACTGTCACCCTAGCTTATAACATACAGTGATGTCACAGCCACGTTAGTTTATAACATACAGTGATGTCACAGTCACGCTAGCTTATAACCTACAGTAATGCCACATTCACGCTATCATATAACACACATTGTTGCAGCACTTATATTACCTATAAGTTATAGGTAACTTATAACATACAGTGATGTCACAGTCACGCTAGCTTATAACCTACAGCAATGCCACATTCACGCTAGCGTATAACCCACATTCATCCAGCAGTCACGCTAGCTTATAATTTACAGTGATGTTATAATCACGCTAACTTATAACCCACACTGATGTCATAGTCACGCCAACTTATAACCCACACTGATCTCACAGTCACGCTAACTTATAACCCACACTGATGTCACAGTTACGCTAACTTATAATCTACACTGATGTCACAGTCGCGCTAACTTATAATCTACACTGATGTCACAGTCACGCTAACTTATAATCTACACTGATGTCACAGTCGCGCTAACTTATAATCTACACTGATGTCACAGTCATGCTAACTTAAAACCCATACTGATGTCACAGTCACGCTAACTTATAACCCACACTGATGTCACAGTCACGCTAACTTATAACCCACACTGATGTTAAAGTCACGCTAAATTATAACCCACACTGATGTCACAGTCACGCTAACTTAAAACCCATACTGATGTCAGAGTCACGCTAACTTAAAACCCACACTGATGTCACAGTCAATATACTGGTTGCCTGGGTTGACATAATGTACCCAGATATCTAGGGATAGAAAAGACGTAGATGGCATTGGATCAAACGACTGACTACTTGATTATTGACAAATCAACCAAAGGTATAGTTTTGATGTATGGGTCGGACCATCGATCAGATCACTCAGAGCAACTGCATCTGCTGATTTTAATGACTGATGACTTTTGTACTTTCATGCCATGTTTGATGCTGAAATAGATTAGATGAAATGATCGTCCATATTACTTTCAAACTCACGACAGTGAAATAGACTTACATGTCTATATAATAGAGTAACATTTCTATTAATTAATCTATTGTTTGTTTCTAGGAGTTTACCTATTTTATGTACAGTCCAGCTTCTTTATTCATCTTTCTTTTCCTCTATTTCTCGCCACATCTTCCAGGTTCACACATCCTTAAATGGGTACCGGATTTTTTTTTTCTGTGAAAGTAAAGCGGCACCGGCGTAATACCGGACACATTACCCCCAAAATTATGTGCCGAAGGTCTATAAAAATTATGGTCACACCATATTATTTCCCCCATACGCCACTTGGCGTGACGGGGCTATCTATCTATCTATCTATCTATCTATCTATCTATCTATCTATCTATCTATCTATCTATCTATCTATCTATCTATCTATCTATCTATCTATCTATCTATCTATCTATCTATCTATCTATCTATCTATCTATCTATCTATCTATCTATCTATCTATCTATCTATCTATCTATCTATCTATCTATCTATCTATCTATCTATCTATCTATCTATCTATCTATCTATCTATCTATCTATCTATCTACCTGTCTGCCTTCTCTCTTTACTTTTCACTCCTTTTATCGGTGCTTCCGTCAATATGGATTATGGTGTTAAGTGCCCATATTTTCAATGCCCAACGACACATGGTTCTTTGTGTGTTCTGGTCAGGTTCAGGCCTAGCTGATCTACTTTCAAAGGAAAATCCGGTATCCATTTAATGGTGGGTGAACCTAGGAGCAGTTGATCAGGACCGAACCTAATCTATTGTAAGTAGAGAAAAACAAAGAGAACAAATTGCCAGATAGTTTAATAGATTGGTTTGGTAGGAAGTCAACATAAGAAATGATATACAACCGTAGTGATAGAAAGTTGGTAGCGATTGGTAGTCGTTTATGATCACCTTCGTCAACAGACACAATGATTATAATGGTGATGGTCTTGATGATGATGATGATGATGATGATGATGATGATTATGATGATGATGATGATGGTATAGCTATTACTCAGTTAACATTATATACAATATATCTATAAATATATAAATGTAGTCCCTTTATCTGGGACACTTCCGGAGATATCCGAGGGCTTCGAAACATGCACTGAAAACCCAGACATGCGAAGGTTGTGTACACAGTCTCTGCAGGTCGACAGGTTTATGTACACAGCCACTGGCTGTTCGTAATTTACACAGCTTTATTCTCGCAATGGATTCAAAGATATAAAAAATAATTTGAGAACCGTCTCATGCAAGAATACAAGGTTATGTAAACATGTATCATCTGGATCTCATTTAGTTATAAAATGTTTTATTCTATTCTATCCAGGGAACCAGTTACATTGCAATCAGAAATTCCCCATATCCGCTCCACCACTTGTCATAGCATTTCCCAAAATGCATCTGTAAATTTTGTTGTCATGATAGCTCCGTGCAGGTCCTACTAAACTGCACAGTTGATGATTCCAAAATCTCCTTAGTCGCCTTTGATGACATAGAGGTAACAGTGGCTCTATTCTCTCCTAACAGTGGGGACCCGGTAGTCACACGAACTAAATTATAAAATGATTGTAATAAAATAAGGTCATCACCATCATCATGTAGCTTGTCTTTTGGAACATGGGTTCAGTGAAGACTCAATTAAGTTTTCTCTGATCTGCGCAAGACGTTGAGCCGTCTTCAGGTGTAATTGCCATGACCTCTGTAATATCATGTGCCCACATCTTTGTCTTTCTTTCAAGTTGACCTGGTAATATACCCTCCATATTTATCTTCTCTAAGCGATTATGTTGTTGTCCATGACGATATATTTTTTTCCTTCTGTTGTGTTCTTTATTAGTCAGTTTCAGGAATTAAAAGTTCTTGAAACATGTATATGTTTGTTCTTTACCTTCAAATAAGGTTATATCAGGTTATGTGAAGTGTGTTTTTACAGGTTCCCTCCCATTCCTTGAAAAGCGTATGGAGAATATGGCGTAAGTGACCAAATTTATCCATGACCACAGTGCATATTTGGGTGATGATATCACACCAGGACATATCAAATCAGGTAATATTAAATTAAAATGGTCTCAGAGGCCACTCATATAAAGCAAAATAACACGCAAATATTTTTTTTTAATTAAGAAAAATTCCTCCAAACACAAGCCGCGATAGCTCAGTGGTTAGTGAACTGAACTACAAAGGACAAGGAGTAGGATTCGATCCCAACCGATGGCTTCCGGGTTCACCCAGCCTTGAATGGGTACCGGATTTTTTTCTGGGAAAGTAAAGCGGCATGGGCGTAATACCGACCACATTACCCCAAAAATTATGTGCCGAAGTTCTGTAAAATGTATGGTCACTAACACCATATTCCCTATACGCCGCCACTCGGCGTGACGGGGGTACTTGACTTTTTTCTACCTCCAAACATAAACCGGTCAATGCTTGGAGGTCAGCACACCGACTCAGGTCACACTCCGAAAAAGCTAAATACTAATTGTATTCCTGTGGTGGTGATGATGATGATGATGATGTTTGTTATGATAATGATAATTCGTTCTTTCTTTTCTCTCAGTTTTTGACTTTGAGTTGATAACTACTAAAGGAATGGATAGCAATCTTCGCCATCCGTCCTTAAAAGGGCGCTAAGTTGAAGTGGATGCTTTGTGTTGTGGCTTATATGTGCTTTTCGGACCAAACCGTCGGACTTCTACATGGACTTTTTAGCTCTGGGTTGCCTTCCTTCTTCGATTCTTACTCACTTGGCCAGACTAGAGTGGTTAATCTGTTGCGGGTGGCACCGAGAAGTGATGCAACAGGGAGTCTGGATGGTTTTGGTTCAAAGATCCTAGTCCAAACCATCAGCTATGAGTCGCTGGCAGCTTCTATTTGTTGCTGCCAGGCGCCTTTCCTCGATGATGATGATGATGATGATGATGATGATGATGATGATGATGATGATGCTATCCAAAGGACATACAGATGGGTGACGGGTTAAATTTCTGCAAGGTTGTATGTTGAAAAACAAACATGTCTGTTAAATAGGATGAAGTCTTGACACTGAATTTTTTTTAAATTCAGCATCGAACATCTTGGAATGGCAGCCTCTAAACGTTAACGGGGTGAGTGTGTGCAGCCAGCGAGCCACTGAAACCCAAGAGTTTTGTTTTATAAACTCTAACACCTTTGTGCAATGAATAAAAAAAAACACACTTCAAGCAACAGAAAATGTGAACTATCAAAATCAACTTTTACCATGAACTAAACATACATTTCTATCTATCCATCATCATCCATCCATCCATCCATCCATCCATCCATCCATCCATCCATCCATCCATCCATCCATCCATCCATCCCATCCATCCATCCATCCATCCATCCATCCATCCATCCATCCATATCTATCTATCTATCTATCTATCTATCTATCTATCTATCTATCTATCTATCTATCTATCTATCTATCTATCTATCTATCTATCTATCTATCTATCTATCTATCTATCTATCTATCTATCGTCCTTTCGAGCCGAAGACGGCACATAGGGCAGAACCACAATCTCAAAAACAGAAACCTTGTGTGCCAAAGTGGCACATATTGCAGAGATCACTGCTCTAAAACATATGGTGCTGTTTCCATAACAATACTTTTTACAATGACAGCTTGTCAAGCCATCGATCAATCTCCTTAGTCGCCTCTTACGACATGCCTGGAAGGTCACAGTGTCACTATTCTTTACTTCCCTCTTAATGAGGCCCCGGTAACACACAGGAAATGTAAACATACATTTAGGCACATGAAATTTTCAGCAATTAAAGCAATCGGTGTGTTGATAAAGCAGGCCAACTTGGCAGCTCATAAATAAACATCGTTTGTGCTAGACATTCTTCTATGCTTGCTTGCGTTCGACCGATGACTTAAGCAGTGTACCTCGTCATCATCCGCCCTTAAAAGGACGTTAAGTAGGCGTGTCTGCGTTGTGTTGTGGTTTACAGTATAACTGTGATATTTGCGCCTTTCGGCCCAACACATCCGACTTCAGCACGACATTTTTGAGTACCGGGTTGTCTTCCCTCTTCGATCCCTACTCGCTTGGCCAGACTAGACAGGTTAGTCTGTTACTAGAGACACCACGGAGAGGTTGAGCAGGGTCTAGATGATTCTGGTTCACCGATCCTGCTGTGGATCGCTGACAACTTCCAGCTCTGGTTCTGTGAGGCGCGCCTTAGCCTCCACATTCTTCTGTATAATCTGCTTAATTTATACAACTCAGCGATGAAGAAATTGCGGTCTCCTAGAGACTCGATTTCCCAACGTATTTTTGTTTAGCTTGGATATGGTTCACACCCAGAATGATCCCAACAAATGTCGCACAACAGAGACAGACCAACCTGGTGTTAGATAGTTTCTTTCTTTCCTTTTTTCTTCTTTCTTTTTTTTCGCTTCCTCTGGGACCCATTCGGGTCTGGACGGGGCTACACAGTTCTGGTAAATACTGCTGGTACAATGCTTGTGGTTATGGTTAGTCGAAGGCACCGGTATCACTGCAGACGAATTAAAATTCATAATTGCTCAACTGCCCGTGCCAGTGAAATCATCCGAGTTAACCTCATCTCATTAACGGATTCAAACAAAGAAAGGCAGTTGCTGTCCCCACCATAGCAGCTGCAGCACACGCCAAAATACATAAGGCCAAACGGCACCGAATGTGGATGCAGCTGAATTGTCCTTCTTCATACGATATCATCATTCATCGTAAACAATCGGAATCTCGAAACACAATCCGGATGAAATACACAGCTCACGGTGTGCAGAGAGCACTAAACTCTGCCAGCAAGCCGGACTTGGAATATGAGGGAAATGCAAAAAGGAACACTTGTCAGACTATGCCTCAATGGCTCTTGCCGCCTATGCGTCATATCGACTGGTATTCCAAATTTGTATTTATGCTGGCAGACATATATAATATATAATAATGTACTTAGTCTCAAATCAATCTTACGTCAAGATGACTAAGGCTTTGCAGTATAGAAATTAAACTAGCAGATCAATCACTGCTGAACCGCGCCTGTTCTCTGTTTTGTATATCTCTTAACACCATCAGCAGTACTTTAGCTGTGCTAGAGTGGGCTACAAACCTTTTCACTTCTTTAGGCTTAGCACAGCTGAGATTTAATGACTTCTTTAGGGTTTATTACTATATTTGTTTTGTTTAATCCGCAATGCGGTCACCTACTTTCATCCACTCAAGTAAAAAGTGCGTGGGTTTACATAACTCTATCATGCGTATTGTGAGTGAAATAAATAAGAAACAAGATCTGAACACCTCGTGGCAACTACACTGGACAAGCGGCCTTTATTCTCCGGTCCTATATTTCTCCACGTCAGACCACAGAAATGGGAGAATGCCGTAAAAATAGTTTTTTTTTTTAATCATGCGTTTCTCTTGATCAATCTCTTGTTACTTAGAATAACATATAATAAAAGCAGAAACACATCATGCTATATGACGTACAAGAGCAATGGTTCAAACAAAATAAGGGGAAGAAATCAAAGTGAAAAGGAACAATTCCAGTCAATGTTTATATATAACGTATTGAGCATTAAAGAATTAGTTGGTTTAACATATGAGCAGAACCAAATAAAACCAATCTGCGACACTAGCATACGACCTATGAAAGTAGGCTATCGAGAGAAAGGACACAGAAAAAGGTGTAGATAAAATCAGTAAATAACTAAATATATTCCAAACGAGAACAATCGATGTCCGGAAAGCTACACAAATCGCTCCGTTACATCTTTTTGTACAAGATGCAACAGGACAAAAGATAAGCTAAGTACAGTAAACAATTGGGGAGAATTTGCAGAATTAAGTTATATAATGGGAGACCACGCATAATTATAGTTTCTTGCAATTACAGGAGTTATTTCCCTTTCATCAATGTAACAATAAGGTCCACTCAGAGCAACACGAAAGAAAGAAAGAAAAATGAAAGAAAGAAAGAAAGAAAGAAAGAAAGAAAGAAAGAAAGAAAGAAAGAAAGAAAGAAAGAAGATAGACGGTCACCACTTCATACATCCTAAGTAAAATTATCTGAATAATTTCCCTAAACAAAATAAACAACAAGAACTACTCAAGAAGCACAAACAAGAGGAAATGCACACAGCGATAAGATGCATAGATATGTGAAAGCTGCTTTAAAACTAATGATAACAATGAAAATTTTATTTTAAAAATGGTATGGTAACAGCTACCAGTCACCGCCGCATCTTATGGCTCATTTCACGACAGTAGCAGCGGTCCTCAACTATGCACAGTTAGTGACCGTCTTTCACAGCGTGTCTTAAGTCTGGTACACACTTGTTTCTCTCCCTCCATGTACTGTTATCCGTCTGATTGCTTCTTGATCTACCTGTTCCTTCTGAGCCCACTGAATGACAGTTTTTTTAAATTATTTATATTTTATTTCACTTTCATTCATCATCATCATCAAGTACCGGGCCTGCTAGCGTAGGTGATCATGTCTCTCCACAACTTTTGATCACGACAGTTATTTATCATTTCTGTTGTTGACCTTCTGCCAAGCCATTCTCTTAAGCTGTCTGGTATTTTTCTCTTTGCTTTCCCCTATCTCTTCGTCCCTCAATTTTTCCAGTTGTTACAACATATTCCAGCTGTTCACTTCTCATTAAATGGCCAAAAAATGATGATTGTATCTTCCTAATATTGGAAATTAGCTCTATTTTTGCTGTGGCCTCTTTCAGAACGTTTTCATAACTCTTCTTAGCTGTCCATGGTATTCTCAACAGTCTTCTGTAAAACCACAGTTTCTACAGACCCCAGTGATTTTCCTTGTTGTTGTTCTATTGTCCATAATTCACAAACATATGTTAAGACTGGTTCTACATAACATTTAAGAACTCTTTTTCGTGTTTCTATTGTCAAAAATGGATTGCATAGTATCTTCCTCATTTTTGGAAGATGGTTTTGCCTAAGCCATTCTGCATCTCACCTCTTTTGTGCATCTTCCGTCTGAGGTTAACAAAGTTCCCAAATATTTAAATTAATTTACCTGCTTTAATATTGTTCCACTTGTCTTTATTTTGCACTGAAGTGATGTCTTTTTCTTTGTTGTTACCATTGCTTCTGTCTTTCTGCTATTAAGGCTGAGTTCTTTATTTTTGCTTTCATTCACTATAATATTCTTTCACTTTCATTACTTCCCCTTATTTTGTTTGCATCATTACTCATGTACGTCATATAGCACAATGTGATTCTGCCATTATTATATGTTGTTCTGTTTGGTTATTTGGTTATTTGGTTATGGAAGGCCCCGGTATCACTGCTAACGAATTAAAATCCATAATTGCTCAACCGCCCGTGCCAGTGGAATCATCCGAATTACTATTTTATCTCCCAAACAAAGAAAGGTAGCCGTAGTCTCCATCATAGCAGTCTCAACACACGCCAAAAGACATAAGGCGAAACCGCACAGAAAGTGAACACGGCCAACTGTTTCCTGTCATACGTTATCATCATTCATCGTAAACAATTGGAATATCGAAACATGATCAAAACGGATGAGACACACAGCTCACGGTGTGCACAGAGAACTTAACTCAGTAGCTCTGTAACAAGCCGGACTTGGAATATGAGGAAACTGCAACAAGGAACACTTTTCAGACATAGTCTTCCATGGTTCCTGCCGCCTATCCACCATATTGTCCGGAAGTTCACGTTCTCCTGAAAATGATGATCGCCATAGTATTTAAATGTATAGCGCTTGATGATGTTAGGACATCATGTTTGACTCCAACTCCGAACATACAAAACACAGTTCGTCGTCAGATTATTCCCGTTGCACACCAAACAACAGATCGCAAGATTAGCGCATGGTCGGTCTTGGGCCACACGATGAGCCATTATGATGACGTAGCAGGCACAAAATGGCTGCGCACATGGATTCATGATTACTCTAGCGAATGCAGTCTACAACGAACGAAACATGATGCAAAATTTCCCAAAGAGATAAAACTTCGGCTGACTTGACGGTGCCCACCACATTAATGCGTTGGAAATTGTAAATAACTTGCGGCAAACATCTCCATCAACGGTCATGGAACAGCACTCAGTGTGACGTAAAACGCAGATCAACATTAGACGGTGGAATGCGCATTCACAACACTTCATTTGTCAAAACGGAGTATTGCCGTGCGTGCAACGCCAATTCATTGGTGTAGATATGACAAGTAGAACATCATTTCGATTGGAATTCAGAAAATTGTAACGGAAAGCCGAAATTGATCAGATTCCAAAGCAATTTCTGCAGCGATCGAGAGAACGTGACCTTGATCCACCATCTTGGAAACGGAAGTCCATGTTGTTCTAACCAACAAGAGACTGATTATGATAAACTCATGATTGAAAAAAAAGAAAAACACACACATATAAACGCTGGATCTGAATAGGTCACATATTCAGTATGCGTCCAAACAATCATAAAAACTGTCATTCAGTGGACTCAGAAAGAAGGGGCAGACCAAGAATTAATCTAACGGATAGCAATAGATGAAGGGAGAGAAACAGTGTGTGCCAGACTTAAGGCACACTGTGAAAGACGGTTACTAACTGTACATAGTCGAGAGCCTTTGCTACTGTCGAGAAATGAACCACAAGATGTGTCGGTGACTGAACGCGTTTACATGCCAAAGACAGGAGCAATGAGTGAAACAAGTTGTAACTACCGACTTGACTTATACAAAATGGTGGCTTATCTCCCACCATTTTCTTTCTCTTTCTCTCTCTAGCTCTTTCTCTCCCTTTTCTCTCTCTCTCTCTCTCTCTCTCTCTCTCTCTCTCTTCTCTTTCTTTATCCATCTCACCTTTCTTTGTCTATCTATTTCTATCTTTATCTCTCCATCTTTCCCTATATCTCTCAATATCTCTCCCTTTCTTTCTCTCTCACGTTCTCTCTCCATTTCTCCCCATCTCGTTCTTCCTTTCTCTCTCTCTTTCTCCCTCTCTCTCTCTCTCCCTTTCTTTCTCCATCTCTCTCTTTATTTCTCTCTCCATCTCTTTCTTCATCTCTTTCCACCTCTCGCCCCAAATGTCCTCTCTCTCCATATCTTGTAACTTGACAATAGAAAATGTCTGAAGTTAATAAAGTTATGCAATCTTGGCTGATTATCTTTACTCCGAAAGTCATGAACTTATTTTTACAGTCTGATAAACCTGGACGGGTTGATCCATAAATAAGGATGAGCCTGAGGATGAATGGGTCATTGGACCAGTCAACATCAAATTAGCGACTCCCAAGATCACTTGAGGCTGAGACATAAACACAAAACGTAAATATATCTTGTATGTCAATAACCACACACACACATACACAGAGAGAGAAATATTAAGAGATATAGAAACGTGTATGTCATTTACTGTGTTGTTTATACATTGAAGACACAAGCACGGGAAATAGAGCACTCAAATAGGCATTACCTATTGATACGAGGAATTGATACGATGCACTGTGGATTGAAGATTGTGGTAGGACATGAGCGCCTACACCAACCGATATGGCACATGATGATGATTGATATGAGGAAGTTGAAATATAAATAACATAAACGAGATAAAGATACGATAGCATGTCCCGAGAGGCATATTCATGGATTGCAAAATGCTGCCTTTGTTTAAATTGTCAGTTTGCTGTTTTGCCAAACACGCCTAGAAAGACGGGCGAAAGTGGTAGTAGCTTTATCAATGCGGCTGTTAATTTCTGTCTAAAGATAGTTTGTGCTGCTGCATGGCATCAAGCTTGTAGTTGTCGATAAACGTGGCAGGTGCTGCTTCGACGTCCTCACCGAGTACATTAGTTTTATGCAAACTTATTGTTCGACCGAAGTATCTGCAGACATGCGAAAAAATATGTATCAAGCTCTGGAGTTCTTTCTCACTTTGCGTGACAAGTGCAGCGTCGTCAGCAAATAACAGGCATCTAATAGGGTTATGTCTGACTTTGGACCGTGCCTTTAGTCTTGCGAGATTGAACAACCGACCATCAGATCTATTTTAAACATAGACTTCTTCGTTCGCATTTGAGTACGCATGTTTCAATAGAACAGCGAAGAAGATTCCAAAAGAATGCATTCGGAGCAAGAACGGATCCCTGCTTGACACCACTGAGTACGTTGCAGGGTTGTGATGTACAGTGGTATACACGGAACCTTACTCGCTGTGAGTTACAGTGAGCCTCACTAGCTACAAAAAAAACCCAGCATTTCCTCAATAATTTTAACACAGAAGGTATTGTAACGAGATTTAAACAGGAGTGTGTTCATTGTGTGAAATTACTCGTGTGTGTGTGTCCGTGTGTGTGTGTGTGTATGTGTGTGTGATGCCTAAATGTTGTGACACGCCTGCCTGACGCGCCTCTGTACTGATCTTTTCATCATTCAGACGAGGTTGTCTACATAATACGGTTGTTGCTCACGCCTGTTAGTCTACAGTATATGTGAACACATACAGAATACCTGGAAAATGTGTTGTATACCCTGGAGGAGCGAGTCTTCATAACTTTCAGCTCCCTGTGGAGCATAGGTCTTCAACAAACACTTTCCAAGCCGTTCTGTATCTTGCCATTCTTTTAAGTTCATTCCATGTCTTCTTCCCATATCTTCATATCTTCATCTCTGCTTCCATCTGTCTTCTCCGAGAATATTTTGGTCTTCCTCTTTGTCTTTTTCCTTGGGGATTCCAGAAAAGGGCATATTGTGTAATACTCTCATTTGGCTTTCACAGTGTGTGTCCTATCCAGAGGCATTGTCTTCGCTATATGTCTTTATCTACTGATATTTGATTGGTACTTTTTCCATAATTGTATGCTTGTGGTCTTGTCCTGCCATTTTCATTGGAGAAGCGAGAGCTTAGTAGTAAAACCATGAAATAAATACCGAGTTCGGTAGCGAGTGAAACTTCCCATATTAATCTCAAACGCTGCCTTTATTTTATCCACGAAATTACAACTCTGAGACTGCAGTAACGTGGATTCAAGTCTCGGCATTCGTTTGAGGGTAAAACTGAAGAAAAAAACGGTCATGCGTTGTCATTTTTAACCAACAAACTACTGACGCATAAGCTATAATTTAAGTTAAGTACCCCCGTCACGCCAAGTGGCGTATAGGGAAATATGGTGTTAGTGACCCTATATTTTACAGACCTTCAGCACATGATTTTTGGGGTAAGTGGTCAGTATTACGCCCGTGCTGCTTTACTTTCCCAGAAAAAAATCCGGTACCCATTTAAGGCTGGGTGAACCCGGAAGCCGTCGGTTGGGATCGAACCCTAACCCTTGTCCGTGGTAGTCCAGTTCACTAACCACTGAGCTATCGCGGCTCCCTATAAGCTATAATTACTCTTGTTATATTATATGCCGGACACTCTTGTTTGCTTTCATCTAAAAGTGGCAGTTTAGTTCTAATCTTGAAAATATTGCATTGATCATGCTTGAACATGAACATACATTCATATACATTCCATTCATTCTTAAAGTGAATATTTTTTTATAAAAGTGGTTTCAATTTGTGACACGACACACACAAAACGTTCACTATTTAGCTAAAGTAATTATCTATGAACGATATATAGTAGAATAATACTCGTAACAAAAAGAATCAAAGATTAGCAAATCTGACAGTTTCTGGGGTGCACTACTCAAATTTTTAACTATAAAAAAGTATTTTAAAAAAGACTAAAGTGCTCCTGTCACGCCAAGTGGCGTATAGGGAATATGGTGTTAGTGACCATAAATTTTACAGACCTTCAGCACATGATTTTTGGGGTAATGTGGTCGGTATTACGCCTGTGCCGCTTCACTTTCCCAGAAAAAAATCCGGTACCCATTAAACGCTGGGTGAACCCGGAAGCCGTCGGTTGGGATCGAACCCTACCTCTTGTCCTTTGTAGTCCAGTTCACTAACTACTGAGCTATCGTGGCTCTTTTTAACTATAAAAGGTTATAAATTTTAAGATACAGAATATTATAATTTCTTTGAACTTATATAAGAAGAAACAAGTGCAATTTATCTTCCTGGAATGTCACACATGAGGAAATCAACTAAAGTATCTGTGAAAAACAGTTGTGATATGGAATTTAAAAAAAAAAACAGTAGGGATTGCCCTAGTGAATGATAATATAAGTTTTGATAACCATTAACCATTAGCAGGAAATCAACTCGATTGACGCATGATATTTATGAAAAGCAATGAAGCGAAACTTGCTTTGTGAACGGAATAAAGAAATCTAAACGCCCACTTTATGAACGAACGAGTGCCTTATATTCCTACCGCTGCCAATAGCTTCGCTCCTGGCTGCCCCCGATCAATAATTCGTTCTGTGGAACATTTAACAGGTAGAGAGGTCTGGCATTCAGGTGAGACCTATATCAAGCAAGCGACCGTGAGACGCCTGTGAGTGTATTTGATTCCAAGATTTGTTTACCTCAGGATATTGTTTCTGATCAAAATGTCGGAGCTGTAAATATAACACACGTGTCAAGAACGGAAGTATAATTTAGACATTATTTTTGGTAAGTTCGGTTGTGAAGATGTGTTTTTAGTGTTAACAGTATACATAGAGAGAGAGAGAGAGAGAGAGAGAGAGAGAGACAGAGAGACAGAGAATAGTATTGGTTATTCAAATCGATCTTTGCTGATAAACCAACGATTAGAAAGTCACAGATATGATTAGGTCAGTTGTGATTCCTTAATTTTGTTTCCTACTCACATACTAGTCGGTTGTTCTGCTTTAATAGTATATGTTTATATGTTTTTTGACGTTTGACAATCTCTCTTTTCCGTGTTCGTCTATGTAAAAAAAAGTGTTAGGACTTCAGGATACTATATTTTGGTACCGGGTTTTCCTTCCCGCGTTGATTCCTGTTTGCTTTAAAAAATATGTTGGTCTGTTTTCTGTGCCACAACAAGGATGTGAGTTGGACATTTTTTAGTTGGATCTTATTCGTTTTTTTTCTTTAATTGATCCTTGAGCCATAGACAGCTATTTCAGCCTATGAGTTGGCAGGCTACTTGATCCCCAAACAAGAAAGCTTGAAAGAGACCCCCCCCCCCTATTTAATGTGGGGAAACTGTCGCTATTTGAGGTTTACTGACAAAGAGGAAAAAAAATACATTATTTTACTATTTCCATCACAATGTTTTAATACTTGAGCTTCACAAATTACATGTCCTTAGGTTCATCATACTTACTGCTCATATTACATCTCAACTTCTGTCTAGTAAACGAAGCGAAGAAATAACCAAGGACAGATCTAAAGCTAAACAGATCTCAGAATGAAAATCATAGACTATTAAGAAGAGTTTTGCCGAATTTTTCGGCTGAAGTAGATAGAAAAAGAGACCAAGGAAGTAAATAAGAAGCTAACTACTTGTTACACAACAAATAATATTCAAGTTAAAAGTAAGTCTACCCAGACCTTGAAAAGATATTTATTATGAAGGTAATGCTTGTTTTACTGGAATGAAAACAAGGTAGGAGTATGTTTTCTTGTGTGAACAATGTGTTAATAAAAATAAATTAAATTAAATAAAGAAATACTGTACAAATAATGTATATATAACATTTATGGGCGTCACATTCATTTTAATGTTGTTTGCTACATGTACACCTCGTTATTGAGAATGTCATACCAGAGCTTCTTCTGTTGCTATGCAAAAAAAAAAAACTATTGACAGAATGGTTATCAGTATTATCATTGTATCCTTTAAACTTGTCTGACTAGCTTTTGTAAATGTGGTTATCACACATCATATTCAACATACTTGCATTCAGCATTATCATGACATATGTTCGCAATCTTATCATACGCTTTTGTGGTTAAATTGAATAGGTTTGTTGTGTTCTTTAAAATGTTGCATGACATATCTTAAGTATACTTGTATATTGTTGCTTCCCTGGAAACCTTTGAGCAGAAATGTCAAATGTGGTGTAGCAGTACCAGGGAATCTTCCAGCGACACTGAAAAAAAAAATTAATAAATAAAACCACCGACGAGGGACTAGAACAAATGCGTTGTTAGAAATGATACACGATCAGTTTTGGTAATTTCGGTGTTTGTTATACCAAAAAAATAGAACAGTCAACACCGAAATTACCTGTACTGATCATGTATGTCCTACGGACACTAGCAGAGACTTTCAGTCACCTCCGCACACACACAAGAAAAGTGCATTCATATAAGACATGTACCTGTTGTTGTCTTACTTGATTTGGGCGATGTTACAAAGTGAGAACAGAGATGTCCTGGGAACCTTTGCCAATAAGCAGCTGAAATAAACGAAAATGGAAGCAGGCTGCTGGAATTAGGGAGTCAAAATGATTTCTTTCAAACACAAAGAGTCGCAATTATGCACTTGGTACAAGTGGAATGACACAATATGCAGAAGCCAGATAGATTTTATACTAACAAGAAAACAGAACAAGAAATTGGTAACCGACAACAGGGCTGTCCCTAATATCACGTACGAGACGGACCATTAAATGGTTATGATTACACTCATACAACAAAAAATAAAGAGAAGATGCGAAAACAAACAAAAGAAGCAAAAAGAACAGATAATAAAAAAAACTGACAATAGAAAACGCTAGAAAAAAACTGACAGACAAATTCAAGAAACTCATTAATGAAGTAAGGACAGTAGAAGAAGGGTGGAAGCAGTTTAAGAAAACTATAACCAACATCGCAACAACAATATGTGGAACAAAACTAAGGACAAAAGAAGAGAAGAAGATCAACCCACGGTAAAACTATGCAATCAGAGTAACATTCAAGAAAAGAAGAAATTGTTTAAAAATTGGAGGGAAAAGAAGAAACAAAAAGAATATGAAAAATATGCCTTAGTCCGGAAAAGAGTTAAAATCTTTATCAAGAAGCTAAGCAAAACACCCGGACAGAATTCGGACAAAACATAATCAGGACTTCAAGACAGCTACAATAAAGTTCTATAAAGCAGCGAAAGCAGCAAGACCGAGAAAAAGAAAAAAAAAACAACAACGATCCCACTGAACTCATAAATGACAAAAACGGACAGACAATATCAAATAACCAAGATATGCAACAGAGATGGAAAGAATATTTCGAAGACCAATTGAACACATCACCAACTACCATTAACATAACAAAAACTACGCAAGAATGAACATACACTGAACTCAACATCATGAAAAAGAAAATCGAAGAAATAATCAAATATGTAGCACGAAATAAAGTACCGGGGATAGATAACATACCAGTGAAAATAATAGTAGCAGCAGTAGAACAGGAGTTACATGGCTGCACAGATATTCAATGCAGCATGGCACAAAAAAGCCATAGAAGACTGGCAACAGGCAATCATCGTACCAATATGGAAAAATAAAGATAGAGGTAAATCGCTTCTCAGCCATATAGGAAAGATATACGCCAAAATTGGGAGCCGCGATAGCTCAGTGATAAGTGAACTGGACTATAAAGGACAAGAGGTAGGGTTCGATCCCAACCGACGGCTTCCGGTTCACCCAGCCTTAAATGGGTACCGGATTTTTTTCTGGGAAAGTTTAGCGGCACGGGCGTAATACCGACCACATTACCCCAAAAATCATGTGTCGAGGGTCTGTAAAATTTATGATTACTAACACCATATTCCCTATACGCCACTTGGCGTGACGGGGGTACTTTACTTTTTTTTATACGCCAAAATTGTGGAAAAGAGATCAATAATAGAACTACAGTTAGGTGATTCACAAATGGGGTTCCGAAAAAAACATAGGATGTACTGACGCTCTATTCACCTTAAAACAGCTTGCAGAAAAAAACGACAGTACACAATCAAAATTTGTACATAGTTTTCATTGACCAGGAAAAAGTATTCGAAATAGTAAACAGACAACAACTATGAGAGATACTAAGAACATACGGAGTTAAGCAACATCTAACCAACCTAATTAAGTCTCTACATCAATAGCAGCTGCACAGAACAGCAGCAGGTTACACGAACCACTTCGAAGTTAGTTCAGGAGTAAGACAGGGGTGCGTACTATCCCCCCTACTGTTTATTACATACATGGACTATATATGCAAGTTAGCCAACCCATCGGAGACAGAGGAGATCAACGAGCGTTTATTTGCAGACGATCAGGCACATATAGAAGACATATAGAAGACCTACAAGAACACTTAAATCGACACAACAGCACAGGCACAAAATACAACATGAAAATCAACATTAACAAAACATAAGTTATGAATATCGCAAAAGAGAAACAGAGTATCAATATAAGTAGAGACAGAAGACAACTAAAACAAGTAGAGGAATTTAAATACATAGGAGGTCTAGTGACAAACAACAATTAACAAACAGCAGAGATAGACTCAAGAAGCAACAAAGCTTGTCAAATCATTGGACAGCTATCACCACTATTGTCCAACAAGGAAATAACTCTAGAGGCAAAAACGGACACTCTGCAATACAATCTTCATCCCAACGTTGTGCTACCAATGCTAGTCTTGGATCCTAGATGCAAGAACTATAAGAAAAATAACCACTGTCGAGATGAAACGTGTTAGACGAATGACAGGAAACAGCCTGAGAGATAAGATCAGAAATGAAGAACTGAGAAAAAAGCTAGCAATAATTCCTGCCCAAAAAAAAACATAAAGAAACAACAGATACAATGTTTTGGACACGTCATAATGCAGAAAGATCACATCATAACCCTGCGAGCCTTCATTATACGTTGCGAGAAAACCAGACTCAAGGGCCGACAACGAAAGTGATGGATTGGAGGAATATCAGAAACAATGGGAAACATAACAGCAGCAGAGGCAAACAGAAGAGGAAAAGACCGCAAGTTATATTTCCCCTTGACGCTGAAATGCAAATGAGGAAGGAAAGAGAAGAAGAAAATGGTTATTATTATCTTCAACAGCATCTTAGTTTAATCAACAGAGCAAATTCATTGCACTTCGGAAACGTCTTAGTGCTCAGGCATTTCAGTGCTCAGGCATTTCAGTGCTCAGAAATTGTAGACATTAGACTCTATGTTCGAAGATATTTTTTTTATCAAGTGTTAGACCTTTGCACAGGCCCCGCAGTGTGTCTCGCTACACGTCTTTATTCTGTTCGAGCCGCTCAATCCCGACAAGGAAGTTGATGCCTGCTGTTGTTGTCACTAGACTCAATGTTGTTATTAGTGATTTTCTAGGTCTGCTTTTTTCCCGTTTTACCCTCTGGCTCCCACTTGAGGGCTTTCTTTGAGATTCTCTTGTTCTTTCTTCTCATCACATGGCCAACATATACTAGACCATCCTCACTCTCTTTTTTTTTTTATTTTTTTTTTTTTCGTTCGCCAGCTTTTACCTCTAACGAAGTCCCTAGAGGCTAGGAACTGAATTTTGCGTGTTAATCCATTTTTCCCTGGCAGCCGTGTGCACAGGGGTCCCTCGCCGCACAAGCATATAACTCCGACTTCTACTGATTTTTTTCAGTCGATGAGTAATTGACGTTTTAAGCCGGCCTCGCCGCTGAGACCAGGAGTGGTTGCCGCAAAGAGAAATCATAAATAAAAATCCCAACCGGTGTAGCCGAGATTTGAACCCACAACCTCTCTGTCTCGATGCCGGCGTCTTGCCTCGAGACCAACCAGTCCCCCCCCCCTTTTTCCCTCTGTTGATAAGTGATAATATTTTTGTATGCTGGGATGTAGGTAACAGAAGCTAAGATATTGACAAGTAATAATAAAACTACTAGGGATAATGTTCACTCCATAGATCGTTCCAAATACAATAAACAACCGTTGATTAACAACGATTGACATTTTCCCGCCAACTTTTATTGAAGAAATGAGCAATTCGATGACCTTTAGTGTTATATTGGGACCAATCAAACCTGGCTTTGACGTGAAGGTATAATTGTCATGTGAGGGAGTATGCGAAGGTTGATGTTGCATTCGTTGGTGACGTGTAGATCAATTGCTTCAGATATTTTGATTTTCAACTTTCTTACACTCTCACCATCCTTATTCCTCTCTGTATCTCTCTCTCTCTCTCTCTCTCTCTCTCTCTTTCTTTTATTGTCTTAATTTATGTGTTTTTCTTTACCTCTCTCATACTTGTAGTTTTTTTTTCTTCCTCGTACAGACACACGCCTCCATCTGTTTGTTAAATATATTTACCTCTTGCTCTCTCACTCTCTCTCTCTCTCTCTTTCTCTCTCTCTCTCTCTCTCTCTCTCACCTATCTTTTCATTCTTTCTGCTTGTTTTTTCTCCTATTTCTATCCCTTACTTCATCTAAATTTATATTTTTTGTCTTGTTCCTCTCATTCTTCCAGTTTTCCTCTCTCTGTCTCTGTATTTTGCAGCACAATTGTACATTTACTAATAGCAATGGCTATAATGGCCTCTTCAAATTAAAAAAAAAGGATATAAAAAAAAAACCTCCCAGCTATTTATTATTCTTGAAATTAAGGATACTTATTCCCGCATCACCATAGCTCCGGTGTATACAAACAACGAACCCACGCAACAAACCCCACTAGAGCCCCACATATCCCAAGCACTATGATATGGACTAAACACTTCAGTGCTCTCACATGGGCCACTGGCACAAATGTAGTCCAGTTCCAAATTACTTTATTGAACGACCAGACATCCTGTATGCGTGGTACCAAGGGCTTTCTTGAACATATTTATTTCGCCAATAAATCAATGGCGTTTTCATAAGCGGATAAAGAGTATGTGAATCGTGACTCAAGTCTGTTCTTTGAAATCTCTAACTACCCTGTCTTCTAGTAATATTTGCTTCATTTTCCGTGCCCCTTCTGCGGTGAGCTAGATAGCGGTGTTGTTAGAACATTGAGTGTGTTATCCAAACAAAACTCACGAACCGCTGTCTGCTTCAGGTTGGATTTCCCAATCCATATAATCTATATATCTAATATAATATTTCCCCATCCATATAATCTACATATATAATATAATATTTCCTCATCCATATAATCTACATATATAATATAATATTTCCCCATCCATATAATCTACATATATAATATAATATTTCCTCATCCATATAATCTACATATCTAATATAATATTTCCCCATCCATATAATCTACATATCTAATATAATATTTCCCCATCCATATAATCTACATATCTAATATAATATTTCCCCATCCATATAATCTGCATATCTAATATAATATTTCCCCATCCATATAATCTACATATCTAATATAATATTTCCCCATCCATATAATCTACATATATAATATAATATTTCCCCATCTATATAATCTACATATCTAATATAATATTTCCCCATCCATATAATCTACATTTCTAATATAATATTTCCTCATCCATATAATCTACATTTCTAATATAATATTTCCCCATCCATATAATCTACATATCTAATATAATATTTCCTCATCCATATAATCTACATATCTAATATAATATTTCCCCATCCATATAATCTACATTTCTAATACGTGTATAATATTTCCTCATCCATATAATCTACATTTCTAATATAATATTTCCTCATCCATATAATCTACATATCTAATATAATATTTCCTCATCCATATAATCTACATTTCTAATATAATATTTCCTCATCCATATAATCTACATATCTAATATAATATTTACTCATCCATATAATCTACATATCTAATATAATATTTCCTCATCCATATAATCTACATATCTAATATAATATTTCCCCATCCATATAATCTACATATCTAATATAATATTTCCTCATCCATATAATCTACATATATAATATAATATTTCCTCATCCATATAATCTACATATCTAATATAATATTTCCCCATCCATATAATCTACATATCTAATATAATATTTCCTCATCCATATAATCTACATATCTAATATAATATTTCCTCATCCATATAATCTACATTTCTAATATAATATTTCCCCATCCATATAATCTACATATATAATATAATATTTCCTCATCGATATAATCTACATATCTAATATAATATTTCCTCATCCATATAATCTACATATCTAATATAATATTTCCTCATCCATATAATATACATATCTAATATAATATTTCCTCATCCATATAATCTACATATCTAATATAATATTTCCTCATCCATATAATCTACATATCTAATATAATATTTACTCATCAATAATCTCATTTCTGTGCCTTTGTTCAAGTGTGACGTCGTAGGTCATTGTAGAATGGCCAAACCTAGAGGTCAAGGGGTCTGACAGAAACAGAGCTGGAAGTTGGAAGTTGTCAGCGACTCATAGCTGATGGTTTACCCCATGATTGGTGAACCAGAACTATCAAGACCCTGCTTCCGCTTTTAGTGGTGCCTCTAGAAACAGACTAATCAGCCTAGTCTGGCCACGAGTATTGGGATAGAAGATGGAAGGCAAACCGGTACGCAAAAGTACGCTGCATAATGTCGGATAGGTTAGGCCGAAAGTCATAACAGTTCTACCACAAACTCATGAATCGCATATGTACATCAAAGCCAGCTAAAACATCATTTTGAGGACTAATGGCGAAAGGGACCGTCAATTCCTTTAGCAATCATCGGGCGAACGTCGGAAAAAGAAAGAGAAAGAGAAACAAACCTAAAGTCAGTTTATTTTGTTTTTTGTTTTTGTTTTTTTTTAATCCAAAAAAACAGTGACACGTTGACAGTGGGTTGTTCACGCAGTCACTAAAACTTGTATCATAGTCACTAACAGTTGTATCACAGTTACTAAAAGTTGTATCATAGTCACTAACAGTTGTATCACAGTCACTAAAAGTTGTATCACAGTCACTAAAAGTTGTATCACTGTCACTAAAAGTTATATCACAATCACTAAAAGTTATATCACAATCACTAAAAGTTGTATCACAATCACTAAAAGTTATATCACAATCACTAACAGTTGTATCACGGTCACTAAAAGTTGTATTATAGTCACTGAAAGTTGTATCCATGTCACTAAAAGTTGTATCACAGTCACTAAAAGTTGTATCCCTGTCACTAAAAGTTGTATCACAGTCACTAAAAGTTGCATCATAGTCACTAAAAGTTGTATCATAGTCACTAAAAGTTGTATCCCTGTCACTAAAAGTTGTATCACAGTCACTAAATGTTGTATCACAGTACTAAAAGCTGTATCATAGTCACTAAAAGTTGTATCACGGTCACTAAAAGTTGTATAACAGTCACTAAAAGTTTCATCATAGTCACTAAAAGTTGTATCATAGTCACTAAAAGTTGTATCATAGTTACTAAAAGTTGTATCATAGCCACTAAAAGTTGTATCACGGTCACTAAAAGTTGTATCACAGTCACTAAAAGTTATATCACGGTCACTAAAAGTTGTATCACAGTCACTAAAAGTTATATCACGGTCACTAAAAGTTGTATCACAGTCACTAAAAGTTATATCACGGCCACTAAAAGTTATATCACGGTCACTAAAAGTTGTATCACAGTCACTAAAAGTTATATCACGGTCACTAAAAGTTGTATCACAGTCACTAAAAGTTATATCACGGCCACTAAAAGTTGAATCACAGTCACTAAAAGTTATATCACGATCATTAAAATTTGTATCACAGTCACTGAAAGTTATATCACGGTCACTAAAAGTTGTATCACAGTCACTAAAAGTTTCATCATAGTCACTAAAAGTTGTATCATAGTCACTAAAAGTTGTATCATAGTTACTAAAAGTTGTATCATAGCCACTAAAAGTTGTATCACGGTCACTAAAAGTTGTATCACAGTCACTAAAAGTTATATCACGGTCACTAAAAGTTGTATCACAGTCACTAAAAGTTATATCACGGTCACTAAAAGTTGTATCACAGTCACTAAAAGTTATATCACGGCCACTAAAAGTTATATCACGGTCACTAAAAGTTGTATCACAGTCACTAAAAGTTATATCACGGTCACTAAAAGTTGTATCACAGTCACTAAAAGTTATATCACGGCCACTAAAAGTTGAATCACAGTCACTAAAAGTTATATCACGATCATTAAAATTTGTATCACAGTCACTGAAAGTTATATCACGGTCACTAAAAGTTGTATCACAGTCACTAAAAGTTTCATCATAGTCACTAAAAGTTGTATCATAGTCACTAAAAGTTGTATCATAGTTACTAAAAGTTGTATCATAGCCACTAAAAGTTGTATCACGGTCACTAAAAGTTGTATCACAGTCACTAAAAGTTATATCACGGTCACTAAAAGTTGTATCACAGTCACTAAAAGTTATATCACGGTCACTAAAAGTTGTATCACAGTCACTAAAAGTTATATCACGGCCACTAAAAGTTATATCACGGTCACTAAAAGTTGTATCACAGTCACTAAAAGTTATATCACGGTCACTAAAAGTTGTATCACAGTCACTAAAAGTTATATCACGGCCACTAAAAGTTGAATCACAGTCACTAAAAGTTATATCACGATCATTAAAATTTGTATCACAGTCACTGAAAGTTATATCACGGTCACTAAAAGTTGTATCACAGTCACTAAAAGTTATATCACAGTCACTAAAAGTTGTATTACGGTCACTAAAAGTTGTATCACGGTCACTAACAGTTGTATCATAGTCACTAAAATTTGTATCATAGTCACTAAAAGTTGTATCATAGCCACTAAAAGTTGTAACACAGTCACTAAAAGTTATATCACGATCACTAAAAGTTGTATCACGATCACTAAAAGTTATATCACAGTCACTAAAAGTTGTATCACAGTCACTAAAAGTTATATCACGGTCACTAAAACTAAATGTTGTATCATAGTTACTAAAGGTTGTATCACAGTCACTAAAGGTTGTATCACAGTTACTAAAGGTTGTATCACAGTCACTAAAGGTTATATCAGTCACTAAAGGTTGTATCACAGTCACTAAAGGTTGTATCACAGTCACTAAAGGTTGTATCACAGTCACTAAAAGTTGTATCACAGTTACTAAAGGTCGTATCATAGTTACTAAAGGTCGTATCACAGTTACTAAAAGTTGTATCCCAGTTACTAAAGGTCGTATCATAGTTACTAAAGGTCGTATCACAGCCACTAAAAGTTGTATCACAGTTACTAAAGGTCGTATCATAGTTACTAAAGGTCGTATCGCAATCACTAAAAGTTGTATCACAGTTACTAAAGGTCGTATCATAGTTACTAAAGGTCGTATCATAGTTACTAAAGGTCGTATCACAGTCACTAAAAGTTGTATCACAGTTACTAAAGGTCGTATCATAGTTACTAAAGGTCGTATCACAGTCACTAAAAGTTGTATCACAGTTACTAAAGGTCGTATCATAGTTACTAAAGGTCGTACCATAGTTACTGAAGGTCGTATCATAGTTACTAAAGGTCGTATCATAGTTACTAAAGGTCATATCACAGTTACTAAAGGTCCTATCACAGTCACTAAAAGTTGTATTACAGTCACTAAATGTCGTATCACAGTCACTAAAAGTTGTATTACAGTCACTAAAGGTCGTAACACAGTCACTAAAAGTTGTATTACAGTCACTAAAGGTTGTATCACAGTCACTAAAAGTTGTATCAACGTCAAAAATAGTATCCGCGCTTTTTCTCTTTACGGTCAATATAGGATTAAAGTATCAATTTATTCTTCGTATTTTTATACAAAGTTTCGCTTTTTGTGTCTGAAGATTGCATGATGAAATAAAATATGTGGTTATGTACCATTTACAGAATTTTACAACCGAACCACAATCTACCTTTAACCTCACCTCCCTCCCTCCGATAGTACGTCACTGTATTAAAAAAAAGCGATCTGATCATTGAGTGCTTAACAAGCAGAGCACCTTCCCCCCCCCCCCCCTCTCCCCCTTTTCATGTCTTTACCTCGCCAACGCAGTGCAGAAGCGCTATTCTGGGCGATCACAGCTTGTCAAGACTTCATGTAAAAATGGGGTTCCAGTTCCTAGTTTCCATTTACAAACAAGCAAACCACTGCTAGGCTGGAATCTCGTACGATCCTCGGCGGGGATCTTTCAACCTTCACTCGGGAATAACTGTGTTCCTATAAATACCTCGATTGACCTTCTAAACCCTGGTTCCCAATCTTTTGTTCACTAGCCTACTACTTGGTAACTGATATATACAATCTATAGCCTTCATATTAGCAACATATTTGTAACTATAATATAATCAGCATCATTATTAGGTGCCATGCCGGTTGACGTATGTGATCATCTCTCTCCACACCACTTGGTCCTTCATGCATGTCATAATTTCAGTCAGTGGTCTTTTATTATGTCATTTGGAAAAGCTGTTAAATATTTTTTTTTTCCTTTGGTTTTTTTTCCGCGATTCTTTCCATTTAGTCTGCCTGTTGTTATAGTATTCTCAATGCCTTCTTTTCGCATGACATGTCTAATAAATGTAGATTGTCTCTTCCTTATGAGTTTGAAAATATTTCTGGTTTATCCAGCTCGTTTTAAACATTCCTTATTTGTAATGTAATCCATGAAATCCTAGCACTCCATGGAAATCCATGGAATTCCTAGCACTCTTCTGATAAACCATACCTCAGGTGCCCCTAATGTTCTTTGTATTATCTTACGTATTGTCCATGATTTGCTTCTATATATAAAACAGGTTCGATGTATCACGTTATGATACGTTTTCTAATATTAATTGACAATGATTTGCTACATGTGATGTTTTTCATTCGATGGAATTCTGCCTTTACTTGTCCTATGTGTTTCTAATTTTGTTCAATGCATCTGACATCTGGTGTTACTATTGTTCCCAAGTATTTAAATCAATGAACTTGTTTCAGGAATTTTTCCATTTAGTTTTATTCTACATTCTTGTGTTTTCTTTATTTGATTGTATCATAGTTTCTGTCTTTTGGATGTTGCAGGCAGGCCTTTTTGTTCCCTGTCTGTCTCAATTTCATCTAATAGATTGTATAGTTCCTGTTAGTTTTCTGCTATCGATCTGCTATATCATCAGCATCCCTGAGGTTGAACACTATAACATGGATCTATCTATCAATCTATTGACCTTTCGAGCCGCTGCCGGCCCATAGGGCGTAGACCAAGATAAACCTTCTCATATCTGAATTTTTGTTCTAGCAGTTTTCTTTTAAATATATTTTATCAAATCTCGCCATTTGTCTCTGTTCTGTGCAAGCAGCTCTATCTCATTGAGAGAGCCGAATCATGTTGCTCTTGCCTCTCTCATCAATGTTCTTCTCAGTGTCTCCCTGGGTCTTCTTCTTTTTCTCTTACCTGTTGTTTCCCACATGAGGGCTTGCTTTGCTGTTCGGTTATTATCTCTTCTCATCACATGTCCAACATATGACCAACATATAACATGGATACTGTTATTTAAATTATTTGTTTAGTTGAAAAAATAAAGTACCCACAAATTGGTGGATTTAAAAGAAATGGAATAATAATGTGAGCATGCAGTAGATAAATATTTATGTTCAAAAGTAAAATCATCGTCATTGGCATAGGCGATCATGTCCCTCCACAATCTTCTATCTACAGTGCATCGTATCAGTTCTGTTGTTGACTGTTTTCCATGCCATGACAACAAGCTATCCAGTATTTTCTCTGTTTGTCGTCCGCGATCTTTCTTTCTTTTTATTTTGCCAGTTGTAACCAAGTATTCCAACTTTCCTCTTATCATGATGTGCCCGAAAAATGTTCATTGCTTCTTTACGATGTTTTTTTAAAGAGCTCCCTTTTTGTGTTGGCCTCTTTAAGAACTTCCTCATTGGTCTTTTTAGCTGTCCAGGGAAAAGTAAAATACACAATCAATTTCAGCAATTTAAATGCAGATTACATAAAATAGCAAGCTACACTGCGTTAATAAATGTACCTTTGTTAATCATAATTGAGTTGTTTATTTTATTGCTTCATTGGTGTGGGTGTCTTTCCTAGATTATTTTTCCCCCCTTTAAGTTGCCCTAAATGTTGTGGTAATTCGTACTCTTCGTTGTTCGCCTAAAACAAGTTGGGAATCGTTCTAAATGTTTTAGTAGTTGGAAGTCATGAAGGTACGCCAAGCACCGGTTGAGAATCCTTGTTCTAAATGTCCTGATAGTTCGTAGTCATGAAGGTACGCCAAGCACCGGTTGAGAATCCTTGTTCTAAATGTCCTGATAGTTCGTAGTCATGGAGGTACGCCAAGCACCGGTTGAGAATCCTTGTTCTAAATGTCCTGATAGTTCGTAGTCATGAAGGTACGCCAAGCACCGGTTGAGAATCCTTGTTCTAAATGTCCTGATAGTTCGTAGTCATGAAGGTACGCCAAGCACCGGTTGAGAATCCTTGTTCTAAATGTCCTGATAGTTCGTAGTCATGAAGGTACGCCAAGCACCGGTTGAGAATCCTTGTTCTAAATGTCCTGATAGTTCGTAGTCATGGAGGTACGCCAAGCACCGGTTGAGAATCCTTGTTCTAAATGTCCTGATAGTTCGTAGTCATGAAGGTACGCCAAGCACCGGTTGAGAATCCTTGTTCTAAATGTCCTGATAGTTCGTAGTCATGAAGGTACGCCAAGCACCGGTTGAGAATCCTTGTTCTAAATGCCCTGATAGTTCGTAGTCATGAAGGTACGCTAAGCACCGGTTGAGAATCCTTGTTCTAAATGTCCTGATAGTTCGTAGTCATGGAGGTACGCCAAGCACCGGTTGAGAATCCTTGTTCTAAATGCCCTGATAGTTCGTAGTCATGAAGGTACGCCAAGCACCGGTTGAGAATCCTTGTTCTAAATGTCCTGATAGTTCGTAGTCATGAAGGTACGCCAAGCACCGGTTGAGAATCCTTGTTCTAAATGTCCTGATAGTTCGTAGTCATGAAGGTACGCCAAGCACCGGTTGAGAATCCTTGTTCTAAATGTCCTGATAGTTCGTAGCCATGAAGGTACGCTAAGCACAGTTTGGATGCCACTGCTCTAAACAACCGTCGTTAAGTATTCGAATGTTTTCATATAACTAATACTAAAAAAATGTAATTTGGCTGAAAACTGAAGCGAGAACTAAACGCTTAATGAATGATAATGTGTTCACCATAGCGAGTGGTTCTCAGGCTGTACCAATAACGAAACGCACTTCAGCACATCAGCAGCAGCTCGTTGTTGGGGCACAGATTATCAATAAATCTATTCTGTGAGTAGTTTCTAGTTTTTAGTATTAATATTAGGGTTAGCGTAGCCAGTCACATGCCAGCTCTTCGTTAATTACATTCTAGAACACGTGTGATATGTGAAAGTTTTAGACTTTGAATAGTCAAATCTTTGTGCAACCCTTTGTGGTCGTATGTTGCAACATTTGATGCGAATTATAGTTTAAAATGAAGATCGGCAGTAGGAATGCTAAAAATAAATAAATAAACGCATAAAGAACATATCATACAAAGCAAACATGATAGTAATAGTGAAATTTCTGAGGACACGCATTTTCCAGTAGCAACATATGGTTGTGAATCATGGACAATCTCGCATACTGCAGCGAAGAGAATTAGCTCATCGGGAACAAAATGCTAAAGAAAAATGTGTATAATACCCTGGAAAATGAAAAAGAGAAATGAAGACTCATTTTTAAATCCTGCGTATTGCGGATAATTGGCTTATGAATAAATAGCAGCTTACATGGGCAATTAACATATTATTGTTACATGAAGAGACTGCGCGCTGTAATGAAAAATACCGGTTGGGTAGGGGAGAAGGAGAGGTTAAGCCAAAAGGAATGTAGTTTCAAGATACCAGAGACTTTCAACTTGACAAAAGAAGTGGAAGAATTGGCTACAGATATAGATTCCTTCAGACAGGCCGTGATGATAACACCGTTCTGTGAAGTCACGCAACTAGTGACTATGATGATAGCACCGTTCTGTGAAGTCATGCAACTAGTGACTATGATGATAGCACCGTTCTGTGAAGTCACGCAACTAGTGACTATGATGATAGCACCGTTCTGTGAAGTCATGCAACTAGTGACTATGATGATAGCACCGTTCTGTGAAGTCATGCAACCAGTGACTATGATGATATCACCGTTCTGTGAAGTCACGCAACTAGTGACTATGAGTATAACACCGTTCTGTGAATTCACGCAACTAGTGACTATGATGATAACACCGTTCTGTGAAGTCACGCAACTAGTGACTATGATGATAGCACCGTTCTGTGAAGTCATGCAACCAGTGACTATGATGATATCACCATTCTGTGAAGTCACGCAACTAGTGACAATGATGATAGCACCGTTCTGTGAAGTCACGCAACTAGTGACTATGATGATAGCACCGTTCTGTGAAGTCACGCAACTAGTGACTTTGATGATAGCACCGTTCTGTGAAGCCACGCAACTAGTGACTATGATGATAGCACCGTTCTGTGAAGCCACGCAACTAGTGACAATGATGATAGCACCGTTCTGTGAAGTCACGCAACTAGTGACTATGATGATAGCACCGTTCTGTGAAGTCACGCAACTAGTGACTATGATGATAGCACCGTTCCGTGAAGTCACGCAACTAGTGACTATGATGATAGCACCGTTCCGTGAAGTCACGCAACTAGTGACTATGATGATAGCACCGTTCTGTGAAGCCACGCAACTAGTGACTATGATGATAGCACCGTTCCGTGAAGTCACGCAACTAGTGACTATGATGATAGCACCGTTCCGTGAAGTCACGCAACTAGTGACTATGATGATAGCACCGTTCTGTGAAGTCACGCAACTAGTGACTATGATGATAGCACCGTTCTGTGAAGTCATGCAACCAGTGACTATGATGATATCACCATTCTGTGAAGTCACGCAACTAGTGACAATGATGATAGCACCGTTCTGTGAAGTCACGCAACTAGTGACTATGATGATAGCACCGTTCTGTGAAGTCACGCAACTAGTGACTTTGATGATAGCACCGTTCTGTGAAGCCACGCAACTAGTGACTATGATGATAGCACCGTTCTGTGAAGCCACGCAACTAGTGACTATGATGATAACACCGTTCTGTGAAGCCACGCAACTAGTGACTATGATGATAGCACCGTTCTGTGAAGCCACGCAACTAGTGACTATGATGATAATTTAAAGTTACGTCAGCAAGCTACATTTCTATCCCTACTCAGTCACATCTTCAACTAGCGTGGCCTGTTACAGTTTTAGAGTCCCTTGCGGTCTTATTTGGCCTCAATAACACAGAAGACAGACAGTGTATTTGTTTACAAGACAGCGACTCCTTCTTCTCTGCAGATTGCTTGCTCTTCGATCCAAATATAATTGTTTTTTAACTTGCTGCGACAGAAGACAACTCGCATTATTTTGAACAAATGATCCATCCACCAACCTGACGTTTTCTACTAGTAATGTTGCTAACAAGAATATAAACTTTCACCTGGAGCGTTACAATTGTGGTGATACGTGTTCTTGGATTGGTTTTATTTCAGGCATGACAGAATCTCACGTTTGAACATTCAACATAGTACCGTGGGTCAAGGTCAGGCACGATTAATTAATTAATTCCCTCTCTCGACTCTCCCGTTCTTTGTCCTGGAAACATCTCAACGAGAGGAGGCAGAATTTGGAAGAAGAAAAAAAAACATTAAAAATATGGTGTGGTCACAGATTTACGGCGACAATTGACAACACAAAAATGATTAAACGTTTCACCTTTAAAAGCCCGCTTCTGGTGTAGCATAGACAATACACACAAGCACGGACATAAATTAGAGAGATAAAGAGATCAATATGGCAGGGAATAGGCAAATATTTGCAGTGTTCAGGTAAAGCTGGTAGCATGGAGCAAGTAGTGAGGTGTAACGTACACTTCTAGAAGGTATTGTGACAGCTTTACAAAAAAGCAACACAAAAAATACTGACGTTTCGGCCAACATTCGGCCTTCCTCAGAAAACGAGAACAACACAAACGGACAACGGAATAAAGATAAACTCTTATCATGTCTAGAATGTGCGGGAGTAGATATGCGAGAGTTGAAAAATGAGATAAGAAATGAAATGATAAAACAAGAGGGGGATATACTACATTATAAGAGAATACAAAATGATAATTAATATTTTTTTTTAAATTAGTAAACTACAAAATAAATTTTATAAATTAATTAAATTATAAATAATGCGAGACTTTGCTGAGACTCGATCCAGAAGCTCCCAGTGTGCGGACGACTGTAAGTCAAATGCGTTTATGATAAGAAGTGAGAAGGGGAAACATGACAGAAATATGGAAGTAAGTATGTAAATGGTAAATACGGCAGATTTGTTTTGTTTCCTATTTTCTCACTCTAAAGCTTAAATCAAATCATTGTTTTCGACTCGCCTTTGTGTCTGCTTTGTCTCACTCCCCAATATTAATCTCACAAATCGGGAATAATCGTCGTGTTAGAAGGATGAAACGTGCATGTTTTATTTCATTGTTGGTTAGTGTCTGAAAAAATAACATATCGTTGTCCTTTAAATATCTTCTCAGACATTTTGATAACAAGACAGTAGCGTGATAAAGGACATGAAAGATCTTTAACTTCTAACAGTAGCTTGAGAAAAACGTTAAAAATATTAGATTTCAGAGAAAACATGGCAAAGAACGTGAAAGATATTTAATTTCAAACCAGACAGTAGCATGATAAAGAACGTTAAAGATTTGTAATTTCAGAGAAGACAATAGCAGGATGTAGAAAGTATAAAATCTTTCATTTCAAGCCAAATAGTAGCATGATAAAGAAGTTAAAGATTTGTAATTTCAGAGAGGACAGTAAAATTGATGAAGAAAGTTTTAAATCTTTAAATTTCAAACCAAACAGTAGCATGATAAGAACATCATCATCAGTAAGTACCGGGCCTTCTGGGGTAGGTGATCATGTCTCTCCACAATTTTCGATCTCGGCAGTTATTTATCATTTCTGTTGTTGACCTTCTGCCAAGCCATTCTCTTAAGTTGTCTGGCATTTTTTCTCTCTGCTTTCCTCTATCTTTTCGTCCCTCAATTTTTCCAGTTGTTACAATATATTCCAGTTGTTCTCTTCTCATTACATGGGGAAAAAATGATGATTGTTTCTTCCTAATATTGGAAATTAGCTCTCTTTTTGTTTAGGCCTCTTTCATGACGTTTTCATTACTCTTCTTAGCTGTCCATGGTATTCTCAACATTCTTCTGTAAAACCATATTTCTACAGACTCCAGTGATTTTTTTGTTTGTTGTCCTATTGTCCATGATTCACATCCATATGTTAAGACTGGCTCTACATACAATTTAAGAACTCTTTTTCTTGTTTCTATTGTCAAAAGCGGATTGCATAGTATCTTCCTCATTTTTTGGAAAGCTGCTTTTGCCTGAGCCATTCTGCATCTCACCTCTTTTGTATATCTTCCGTCTGAGGTTAACAAAGTTCCCAAATATTTATGATAAAGAACAAAACAATAATTAACTTCAAAGCAGAAAGTAACGCGATAAAGAATATGAAAGATCTTTATTTCCAAACTAGAAAAAAAATATATTATCTTTTTGTTTTTTTTCAAAATGATGATTCTAGACGACATTTAACTCTTTCTTGTACACTCCTTTGTCTCTAGCTTTAAGCAGTTACATGTCTAGCACGTGTTTTGCTCTTTTTGGATGGTATACAACTTTGTGTCTATTTGATCGGGTTAATGGAAAACAGGTGGTGAAGATAAGCAGTTGGTTACGCTTAAAATAGGCAATGTAAATGACGTAAATATACCTGCACTTCGAGCAAGCAGCAGTAAATAGTTCGACACGAAGATCGGTCGGTGCCGTTATAATATAAGGGTAGGAGGTGTAGTGTAAGAAATAGCTTATGTGAAACTGTTTCAATATCTTCTTCGCGTAGTGACATCACTAAGTACTCTATGATAGCGTGGTGCCTGACTATTTTCGCGTTTTTGTTACTTAAATAACTGTCTCTCATGTGCTATTTTAGAAGTTACTTTTGCGCGCTATTTCAAAAAAATATATATTATGTGTATTAATTTCAAAACTATTATATATGTATGACCTTATCAATCAAAAATATTGTTTTATATTTATGACTGTATCAACAAAATTGGTTTATATGTATGACTGTATGAACAAAATTGTTTTATATTTATGACTTTATCAGCAAAATCGTTCTATATTTATGACTTTATCAGCAATATCGTTTTATATTTATGACTTTATCAGCAATATCGTTTTATATTTATGACTTTATCAGCAATATCGTTCTATATTTATGACTTTATCAGCAATATCGTTCTATATTTATGACTTTATCAGCAATATCGTTCTATATTTATGACTTTATCAGCAATATCGTTCTATATTTATGACTTTCTCAGCAATATTGTTCTATATTTATGACTTTATCAAACAAAATTGATTTATAAATTTCACTTTATCGCTTTACTCTGCCCTTGACTTCGGTGGGTAATTTTTCTTTTCGCTGCATTACTTTTCGTGTTTTTACTCTATTTTCTGCGCGCTATCTCATAGATATTTTATGTATATTACCCTGAAAATGTATACAGGTAGTTTCAGCAACTAGTTTCTATGTATTCCAATGTTAATGAATTTGTTTTGACTCAATATCTATTTTACCTTTTGTTACTTCAATAAATACGAGTATTTTATGCATGTTTTTTTTAAATTAAATAACTATTGTCTGTTTTTATATTGAAAATATATATGAATGAACGTAGCAACTAATAATGTGTGCATTATTTCAATATTTTTTTCCAATCTATCTGTCTGTCTCTCTATCTAATTTATATATATGTCTGTCTGTCCATATATATATATATATATATATATATATATATATATGTTTTTCTTTGTGTTTTCCATTTATATATGTATTGTCTGTAGAGGGCAAATAGGGTAAAAATTTAAAAAAAAATTCTTCTTTTCAGACGATTCTTTGCTTTTATTAGTTATACTTTGCACAGGACTCGCAGAGCCACATGTCCTTATTACAGGCATGCCTCTCAATCACTGCACGATATATAATAATCGCTTTAATACTACTCACATCATTGTTCTTTTCTGTGTTTCTATAGATCGACAGCGTTTTCTTTTGCCGGCCGTTTCCCATTTGAAGTTTCTTTAAATGTGCATCTTGTATACCTTATATGTTTTCATTTTGCAAACAAATTTTTTTAGTACAATTTATTTACTTTTTTTTTTTCATTAAAGTTTTTAGTTGTACGCGGTGATCGGACACTTGCTGCCAGAAGATACATTTTTGTAGTAAAGTAAAAACAGTAAAGAGCCCCCGTCACGCCTAGTGGGGTATAGGGAATATGGTGGTAGTGACCATAATTTTTACAGACCTTCGGCACATGATTTTGGGGTAATGTGGTCGGTATTACGCCCGTGCCGCTTTACTTTCTCAGAAAAAATCAGGTACCCATTTAAGACTGAGTGAACCCGGGAGCTGTCGATCAGAATCGAACCCGACCTCTTGTCCTTTGTAGTCCAGTTCACTAACCACTGAGCTATCACGGCTACCCAGTTCACTAACCACTGAGCTATCACGGCTACCCAGTTCACTAACCACTGAGCTATCACGGCTACCCAGTTCACTAACCACTGAGCTATCGCGGCTACCCAGTTCACTAACCACTGAGCTATCGCGGCTACCCAGTTCACTAACCACTGAGCTATCACGGCTACCCAGTTCACTAACCACTGAGCTATCACGGCTACCCAGTTCACTAACCACTGAGCTATCACGGCTACCCAGTTCACTAACCACTGAGCTATCACGGCTACCCAGTTCACTAACCACTGAGCTATCACGGCTACCCAGTTCACTAACCACTGAGCTATCACGGCTACCCAGTTCACTAACCACTGAGCTATCACGGCTACCCAGTTCACTAACCACTGAGCTATCACGGCTACCCAGTTCACTAACCACTGAGCTATCGCGGCTACCCAGTTCACTAACCACTGAGCTATCGCGGCTACCCAGTTCACTAACCACTGAGCTATCGCGGCTCCCACATTTTGGTAGGCACAATTAAAATATTTCAGTTTACATCCATCGGGTTTTATTATGCAAAGATTTAACTTCAAAATCAACACCTGTTACAGTTCTTTCTTTATTTATATTGTGTTGCTTTCAGGGACCAGCATGGGTTCAGCAGCGTCGGTGTCGACAAGCCATGCAGATAAACGAGAGCATCGTGATACAAAATACAACAACCAAAATGGATATAGTGCTAACCGGGTAAGCCATAGTCAACGTGATTTAGTGGCACACATGAACATTGTTGTAGATCACTGTTTGTTATCGGGCAACTGATAGTCTCAGTCTATTTGAGAAGATGACAAAGTGCATGCACTCTTGATTGCTTCATTATAGCTCTGGTTGTTCACACATCTAGCTCGCACTTACAAATTATAATCTTAGCATGCTCAACTTTGCATTGCATACTGTTACAGCATTAGTGACTGCATCCTCTCCACAGCTGTGCCAGTCTATCTATCTTTCGTTCGCCCCCATTGGCGTGATTGCGTGGCACCCAGATTGCTGAGGTGCGCCTTTTGGTCGTTTGCCTCCGTCTTCAGCACATAAACTTGGTAGAGCAGATTGTGGTCTTGCTCGGGTGTAGGAAGGCCTGGCCAGTCTTGGTTTTCAGTGGAGTTACTAGTTAGCTGAGTGACAGTGTTCCCTAGCGTTCGGTCTCTCGTGGCTAGGCTCAGTGCCAAGGATCGATCCTGCTTCGGATCATATATTGTTCTTTATTTTTTTATTTTGTTTATTTGTCACTTTTTCTCAGTGCTGTAATACATACCTCTTCCTCTTATACTTCGCTTGGTTTTCTGTCCCTGGGGACTGGTAAGCCCCATCCCCACGACAAGGAGCTGACCTTGATTGGGGGGGGGGTGGTTTCCAGTCTCTAATACGAAATCTTGTAGAGCCTTCAAGACCTACCCTTGTCCATGTACGTTTATTATTCCCACGACAGGTGCATCCGAGGTCAATCTATAAGCTTTTTCATGGCCACGAGATCTCGCGAGACATAGACAGTATATCCAATCGAGTTGAAAATTCGAAGCTTCTATTTGGTTCATCGACGCTTGCTATAGACATTGGTATTTCGACTTGACAAAACGTTGATTGAGAGTTCAGCTATCCTATAGCTAGAAATATTAAAATGGTAAACTCTCCACACGGATCCGCGATAGCTCAGTGGTTAGTGAACTGGACTACAATGGACAAGGGGTAGGGTTCGATCCCAACCGACGGCTTCCGGTTCACCCAGCCTTAAATGGGTACCGGATTTCTTTCTGGGAAAGTAACGCTGCACGGGCGTAATACCGACCACATTACCCCAAAAATCATGTGCTGAAGGTCTGTAAAATGTATGGTCACTAACACCATATTCCCTATACGCCACTTGGCGTGACGGGGGTACTTTACTTTTTTAAACTCTCCACACCCAACGTTTCTGCATTTGAAAATAAGAAGACGAGGAAGGTATTTTTACAGCTGTTATTATATTTCCTATTTCTAAAAAGGCATATCATAATATTTCTGCAGTTGTATCAATTATAGTGTCCGATATGATGCGAACCGAAGATATTTAAGTCATGAAGTCAAAGCACTAACTTTCAGTGTTGTTTTAACAATTATTTCTTGTTGTTTTTTTTTCTGATTTTAAAATACGCTGGATAAAAAAAAAATTGTAGTCAAAGAAATTACAGCTGAAAGCAAAAAAATTTAATTATTACTGGCACAAATTCAATTGTCAGCACACAAAAAATACTGGTTGAGTGAACACATTTCTTTGTACTTTTAGCTGTTTATGTGAACAGTTTACTTTGTACTTGTTGCTGTTTGTGTGAACAGTTTACTTTGTACTTGTAGCTGTTTGTGTGAACAGTTTACTTTGTACTTGTAACTGTTTGTGTGAACAGTTTACTTTGTACTTGTAACTGTTTGTGTGAACAGTTTACTTTGTACTCTTTACTATTAGACACCTGTGTTGGCTTTCAGCGTTGATGGTAAATAGAGTGTTCGGGACAATGGTGTTCCTCATGCCCGACATAGATAGATGGCCTATCACCGTAGAGACTGGTGCATTTCTTCGTCCTCTACTTTCGTCCTTATATATTACTCATCTTCTAAAAAAAATAAGGACATGTACGTGTTGATGCATTTTTTTGTTTGTTTACACCAAATTGTGATGTCTGCGCCTCTCGGCCAACCATATCCGACTTCAACACTGCATATAGAATTACCTTCCAAGTAATTTTGAACGTGCCTCGAAGTTGATTGGAAATTACTAGATACTCCGGTTCATGAGCTGAAGAAACATTGAAACAAAAATAAATAACACACATATACACAATTTAAAAAAAAAATAAATCGACAAACAAAATAAGGATTTGCAATTGTGGACAAAAGAGAAATAGCTTGGTCAAATCTCTGATTGTGCAAGTTGAACATTTGTAAAGACTGCAGAGGTAGGTCTTCATCGATAATGAAGCACTTAGACGACAGCAGACAATGCAACTTTCAAAGATTCTGTTATATCAAAAGGTTGATATAGCCGTGTCTTTAATATCGGGATGTTTGATGGATCTTAGTTGTGAGAGTTGATGGTGTGAACTTGTTTTAATTTAAAAAGACACTGAAAATTAAATAATAATTATACTTCAAAGCCGCAGACACTGTTGTAATAGTAACACGAACTCCAATTAAGCTGAATATACTCTAAATAAGAAGAGGGTTGGAACACTTGGTAACAACTGGCAAAATACAGGGAAAGAGATATCGTCGACCACAAAGAGAGAAGATACTAGATTGCTTGGTGTCGTGGCATGGAAAACAGTCAACAACAGAACTGATACGATGCATTGTGGATAGAGAATTGTGGAAGAAAATAATTGCTTGCGCCTAACTATACGGCACATGATGCTGATGGTGACAATGATGATGATGATTATCTAAATAAAAAGATAAACAAATTGGAAAGTACTACAGACATTAAGACTTATATAAAGATCTGGGGGAAAAATTATAAAGAGAACGAAGCATAGATAAATGTTGAACCCAAACTACTATACATGCTCTGCTGTATCTCCAAATGCCCGTCATTTTGCAAGAAAATAATCGTCTTACTCGGTGAGGGATGTCTTCCTCGGTGAGGGGTGTCTTTCTCGTTCAGGGATGTCTTCCTCGGTGAGAGGTGTCTTCCTCGGTGAGAGGTGTCTTCCTCGGTTAGAGGTGTCTTCCTCGGTGAGGGGTGTCTTTCTCGGTTAGAGGTGTCTTCCTCGGTGAGGGGTGTCTTTCTCGGTTAGAGGTTTCTTCCTCGGTGAGGGATGTCTTCCTCGGTGAGAGGTGTCTTCCTCGTTGAGGGATGTCTTCCTCTGTGAGGGGTGTCTTCCTCGTTGAGGGATGTCTTCCTCGTTGAGGGATGTCTTCCTCGGTGAGAGGTGTCTTCCTCGGTGAGGGGTGTCTTCCTCGTTGAGGGATGTCTTCCTCGTTGAGGGATGTCTTCCTCGGTGAGGGGTGTCTTCCTCGTTGAGGGATGTCTTCCTCGGTGAGAGGTGTTTTCCTCGGTGAGGTGTGTCTTCCTCGGTGAGGGGTGTCTTCCTCGTTGAGGGATGTCTTCCTCGTTGAGGGATGTCTTCCTCGGTGAGAGGTGTCTTCCTCGGTGAGGGGTGTCTTCCTCGGTGAGGGGTGTCTTCCTCGGTGAGGGGTGTCTTCCTCGGTGAGGGGTGTCTTCCTCGGTGAGGGGTGTCTTCCTCGTTGAGGGATGTCTTCCTCGGTGAGGGATGTCTTCCTCGGTGAGGGGTGTCTTCCTCGTTGAGGGATGTCTTCCTCGTTGAGGGATGTCTTCCTCGGTGAGGGATGTCTTCCTCGTTGAGGGATGTCTTCCTCGTTGAGGGATGTCTTCCTCGGTGAGAGGTGTCTTCCTCGGTGAGGGGTGTCTTCCTCGTTGAGGGATGTCTTCCTCGTTGAGGGATGTCTTCCTCGGTGAGGGGTGTCTTCCTCGTTGAGGGATGTCTTCCTCGGTGAGGGGTGTCTTCCTCGTTGAGGGATGTCTTCCTCGGTGAGGGATGTCTTCCTCGGTGAGGGGTGTCTTCCTCGTTGAGGGATGTCTTCCTCGGTGAGGGGTGTTTTCCTCGTTGAGGGATGTCTTCCTCGGTGAGAGGTGTCTTCCTCGGTGAGAGGTGTCTTCCTCGGTTAGAGGTGTCTTCCTCGGTGAGGGGTGTCTTTCTCGGTTAGAGGTGTCTTCCTCGGTGAGGGATGTCTTCCTCGGTGAGGGGTGTCTTCCTCGTTGAGGGATGTCTTCCTCGGTGAGAGGTGTCTTCCTCGGTGAGGGGTGTCTTCCTCGGTGAGGGGTGTCTTCCTCGGTGAGGGGTGTCTTCCTTGTTGAGGGATGTCTTCCTCGGTGAGAGGTGTCTTCCTCGATGAGGGGTGTCTTCCTCGTTGAGGGATGTCTTCCTCGGTGAGAGGTGTCTTCCTCGGTGAGGAGTGTCTTTCTCAGTGAGGGGTTTCTTCCTCGGTGAGAGGTGTCTTCCTCGGTGAGGGGTGTCTTCCTCGGTGAGGGGTGACTTTCTCGGTGCGAGGTGTCTTCCTCGGTGAGGGGTTTCTTTCTCGGTGAGGGGTGACTTTCTCGGTGCGAGGTGTCTTTTTCGGTGAGAGGTGTCTTTCTCGGTGAGAGGTGTCTTCCTCGGTGAGGAATGTTTTTCTGGGTGAGGAGAGTCTTTCTCGGTGAGGGGTGTCTTCTTCGGTGAGGCGTGTCTTTCTCGGTGCGAGGTGTCTTTCAAGGAGAGAGGTGTCTTCCTTGGTGAGGAATGTCTTTCTTGGTGAGAGGTGTCTTCCTCGGTGAGGGGTGTCTCTTGCTGAGGGGTGTCTTTCTGGGTGAGATGTGTCTTCCTCGGTGAGAAATGTCTTTCTCGGTGAGGGGTGTCTTTCTCGGTGAGTGGTGTCTTTCTCGGTGAGGAGTGTTTTTCTCGGTGAGGGGTATCTTTCTCGGTGAGTTTTGTCTTTCTCGGTGAGGAGTGTCTTTCTCTGTGAGAGGTGTCTTCTTCGGTGAGGGGTGTCTTTCAAGGAGAGAGATGTTTTCCTCGGTGAGGAATGTCTTTCTCGGTGAGTGGTGTCTTTCTCGGTGAGGAGTGTTTTTCTCGGTGAGGGGTGTCTTTCTCGGTGGGGAGTGTCTTTCTCTGTGAGAGGTGTCTTTCTCGGTGAGGAGTGTCTTTCTCGGTGAGGAGTGTCTTTCTCTGTGAGAGGTGTCTTCTTCGGTGAGATGTGTCTTTCTCGGTGCGAGGTGTCTTCCTCGGTGAGGAGTGTCTTTATCGGTAATGAGTGTCTTTCTCGGTGAGGAGTGTATTTCTCGGTGAGAGGTGTCTTTCTCTGTGGTTTAGAAGTTGCTAGATTATTTGTAAATTTTTTTTTTAAATTAAAAGCAAAATTTATGGAACCGTGTGTCCGTCGGGATGGACCTAAATTGTTATTTTCAGGTTGACGTTATGTTATGTTATGTTATGTTATGTTATGTTATGTTATGTTATGTTATGTTATGTTATGTTATGTTATGTTAAGTTATGTTATGTTATGTTATGTTATGTTATGTTATTTATGTTATGTTATGTTATGTTATGTTATTTATGTTATGTTATGTTATGTTATGTTATGTTATGTTATGTTATGTTATGTTATGTTATGTTATGTTATGTTATGTTATGTTATGTTATGTTATGTTATGTTATGTTATGTTATGTTATGTTATGTTATGTTATGTTATGTTATGTTATGTTATGTTATGTTATGTTATGTTATGTTATGTTATGTTATGTTATTTATGTTATGTTATGTTATGTTATGTTATGTTATGTTATGTTATGTTATGTTATGTTATGTTATGTTATGTTATGTTATGTTATGTTATGTTATGTTATGTTATGTTATGTTATGTTGTTATAACCATCATACAACACTGCGGGCACAACCATAAGTGCTCAGATATTTTTCTCAAAATGTTCATCACTACATAGCAACTAACAGTGCCAGTTCGATGTTGGTTAGCAACTCTTCACATTCGTCTAGAATATCGCTCTGTTCTGGCAACACCGGTATTCACTGCCAGTTCAGGCAGTCATGCATGTTAACGTAACGGGCGTCGAGATGAATTTTACTGGAAATAAGGTTGTACAAACACCGGGGCTCTACAACTTTTTGTGTGTACGTGCGTGCGTGTGTGTATGTGCGTGTGTGTTTGTGTGTGAGTGTGTGTGTGTGTGTATGTGCGCGCGCGCGCCTGCGTATCTGGGTTTACATGATGTGCACACAGTAAAATGAGAAGAAACTTTTTTTTAACAAATCTCAGATGTACAGGAACACAGGTCCAATAATATAACTATCACTTTGATATGACGACAAACAGCGGTGTAATGTTATTTCTAAGGGAGAGGCAGAAGCTCTGACATCTGCTGTTGAAATTCGCTTGAAGTAGAAAACCAAAGAAGAACATGTTTTCTTCATAAAAATCGGTGTCAGTAGTTATGTGCTAAGGAGTCATGGAAACTTAGACATAAATGATTTAAGCGCGACATTCTGCAACCTCTGCCAGCGACATACACAAAATGCGATTCAACAGGTTCCATCTCACTGCAATGTTCCTAGAAATGATTAAGCTGACGAGTTAGCAAGGGGATAAAGTAAATTGGGAGAGCTAGATACAAGTATAACTTACGAGGAGTACACGAGGTCTCACAGGAACAGATAACATAACAGGTGTGTTTTCTATTTTCCAACTCTTTACCAGTGCAACGATCTTCATGCATCAGAGTTGAAAACATCATCAGTGCTTTCACTAACTTGTAGCGGCGGTGATGGGGGACGGGATCTGAACTCTAAGGAGCAGTCCGATATCCAAAGTAGATGATCCATCGACTAGACCAACCAAGACTAGAGTAATCACAAAAATTTACCTACTGCCATTTGCGCAGGAAAAAAAACATGTTGATACTCTGAATTGGCCATGACAGAGTTAAGTGAATTCGTTTCAACGCTCTTTGTAATAGGAACCTTTAATGAATGTGTGGAATAGGCAAATTGACCGCTAAACATCTGTTACTGTCATGCCCAACATAAGATTAATAGAAAAGTTCAAAACCATACCAGGACAAATGATAATATAGAGAATAAAAGAATATAAAGATTCAGTATTGAACTGACCAATTCTTTCTTTGAACTTATATAACTGACCGTATAAAGGTGTATGCAGAAGAATAAGACTTTTGTTCCCACTGTTTGAGAAGTCGAGATGGTTACCGAACACATATGTTGACACGACCATCGAGGTTTAACTCTAAACTGCAATAAATGCGATTGTTATCGTTGTATAGTATCCCGAATTCACCTGTCTTTGAAAATTGGTACCTTAAATATTTCCATGTCAAAGTAGAGCTCTCATGTGTGGGACTAGATGCGTGACCCATTAATGTGTCAGCGGTTATGGGAACAAAAACTATGTATACTGACACAATATGACCTACAAATCACAGCGTGTTTTATTGCCCTTTCTCTAACTCTATAAGTATAAATTGAATGTCTTATCAGCTCGTCGTCGTAAATACAGCGTGAATAAACCACGCATAGATCTCTGTGCTAACAACATCTATAGCACCATGTAATGTTAGAACTGGGTTTACACAACTTGTAATACTAGTACTTATGTTAACAGATAAACCACTTATAACTAATCTTTCTCTGTTTATTATTTCATGAACCAGCACGCATTAATGTTGTTATTTGTTTTGGCGTTTCTCTGCTTTCGGAATGTGTCGAGGGTTTGTCAAACATAATGTTGCTTGTCGTATCTTTTGGCTTGGTTTCAGTTTGCGTCTAAATCTGTCACAGACCGCTCAAAACAAATAAAAAAATTACAGCTTTTGTTTTATCTTCAGGAGATTCTAAATACTTGTTTTTTTTTTTATTTTTATTTTGTTTAATCTTCCATATATTTCCATGAGGTTGTAAAAGATCCAGGGAATGTTTAAACAAATCTTATCCTTTGTTGCTTGATTTTTATGTTAGCATTTACACCGAAGACGGATATATCGGGCTGAAAGGTACAGCTGTCGCTGCGTTGACATAAACTAGCGACAAAACGCATCCACTTCCACTTCGTTAGCGGCCGAACGATAGTAATGATGATGATTATGGTTGTGATGATGATGGTGATTATGGTTGTGATGATGATGGTGATGACGGTTGTGATAATGATGGTGATGATGGTTGTGATCATATATGTGATGATGATTATGGCCGTTATAAAGATGATGATGGTGATTATATTTGTGATGATGATGATGATAATGATTATAGTTGTGATGATGATTATGGCCGTTATAATGATGATGATAATAGTGATGATGGTTGTGATCATGACGATAATGATGGTGATTATGGTTGTGTTGATGATGATGTTGGTGGTGGTAATTATGATGATGATAATATTGCTGTATTTCTTTCCTTTTTTTAAATTACTTCTTGTTATTCAAAGCTTATTATTTGTCTTTATGAGAATCTTGTTGTGTAGATGTTTTCACCATTTCTGTTACGCGTTCTTAAGGCAGTATTGTTAACTGTTTTGATGAGAACCGTGTTAGTCAATTATTTCTTGGAAGTCTTGTTACTTTTTCATGAGTCAGTCTAGTTGTTTCCATGAGAGTCATGTTATATGTGTACATAAAAGTCATCCAAATGTTTCCATTAGAGTTATGTTACTTGTTTTCATTGGAGTTATGTTACTTGTGTCCATTAGAGTTATGTTACTTGTGTCCATTAGAGGTATGTTACTTGTGTCCATTAGAGTTATGTTACTTGTGTCCATTAGAGTTATGTTACTTGTGTCCATTAGAGTTATGTTACTTGTGTCCATTAGAGGTATGTTACTTGTGTCCATTAGAGTTATGTTACTTGTGTCCATTAGAGTTATGTTACTTGTGTCCATTAGAGTTATGTTACTTGTGTCCATTAGAGTTATGTTACTTGTGTCCATTAGAGTTATGTTACTTGTGTCCATTAGAGTTATGTTACTTGTGTCCATTAGAGTTATGTTACTTGTGTCCATTAGAGGTATGTTATTTGTGTCCATTAGAGTTATGTTACTTGTTTTCATTGGAGTTATGTTACTTGTGTCCATTAGAGTTATGTTACTTCTTTCCATTAGTCTTTTCTTTTCATCCATAAGAATAACGTTACTTGTTCCCATTAGAGAATGTTATTTGTAACCATAAGCATCATGTTATTTGTTTCCATTAGGTTCTTGTATTTGAATCCATAAGAATTATGTTACTTGTTTCTATAATATTCATGTTACTTTTTTCAATAATAGTCATATTACTTGTTTCTATAATATTTATGTTACTTGTTTCCATTAGGTTCTTGTATTTGAATCCATAAAAATTATGTTACATGTTTCTATAATACTCATGTTACTTTTTTCAATAATAGTCATATTACTTGTTTCTATAATATCTATGTTACTTGTTTCTATAATGTTCATGTTACTTGTTTCCGTTAGGTTCTTATATTTGTCTCCATAAGAATCGTGTTCCTTTTTCCATTAATCTTCTTATTTGTGTCCATAGGATTCAGATTGCTTACTTTCTAGTCCTGATGTATCTCAGTGATGAATTTAAGTGATGTATCCCAGTAATGTATCCCAGTAATGTAACACAGTATTATATCCCAGTGATGTATCCCAGTAATGTAACACAGTATTATTCAACAGTGATGTATCCCAGTAATGTAACACAGAAATATATCCCAGTGATGTATCCCAATAATGTAACACAGTATTATATCCCAGTGATGTACCCCAGTAATGTAACAAAGTATTATATCACAGTGATGCATCCTAGTAATGTAAAACAGTATTATATCCCAGTGATGTTTCCCAGTAATGTAGCACAGTATTATATCCCAGTGATGTTTCCCAGTAATGTAACACAGTATTATATCTCAGTGATGTATCCCAGTAATGTAACACAGTATTATATCTCAGTGATGTATCCCAGTAATGTAACACAGTATTATATCTCAGTGATGCATCCCAGTAATGTAACGCAGTATTATATCCCAGTGATGTATCCCAGTGATGTATCCCAGTAATGTAACACAGTATTATATCCCAGTGGTGTATCCCTCGTGCCATGTAGATTCCCTGACTAAAGAACACATTCAATAGGCGGCATGAACCATTGAGGCTCAGTCTGAGCTCACTTTCGGTGCCGCTTGGCCTTATGAATTTTGGCGCGTGCTGTAGCTGTTATGATGGGAACAACAACTGGTTTTCTTTGTTTGGATCCTTCAATAAGATGATTTTTAATTCGATTCAATAAGATGATTCCACTGGCACAGGCGATTGAGCAATTATGGATTTTAATTCGTTTGTAGCGATACAGGGTCCTTCGAATAACCATAACCATCCAAGAACTGTGGCGGCATACCTGGTTCTAAAATAATATTTGAAAGAAATAGAAAGTATCCAACAGGAATGTGCAAATATAAGTAGCTCGCTGTAATAATTGACAGGACGCAAAAAGAGGCCATACTCATTGCAATCAAAGACAAAGATGTTTTTTCAACCAAATTAAATGACTGCTTGGCTTCAAATAATTTTTAAAACATTTTTCATTCTTCGTCACCATCATCATTCCATAACTCTGGGGGTTGTTGGGGCACCACTGAAAGACTTCGTTAACCTGGGGATTGTTGGGGCACCACTGGAAGACTTCGTTAACCTGGGGATTGTTGGGGCACCACTGGAAGACTTCGTTAACCTGGGGATTGTTGGGGCACCACTGAAAGACTTCGTTAACCTGGGGATTGTTGGGGCACCACTGGAAGACTTCGTTAACCTGGGGATTGTTAGGGCACCACTGGAAGACTTCGTTAACCTGGGGATTGTTGAGGCACCACTTAAAGACTTCGTTAATCTGGGAATTGTTGGGGCACCACTGGAAGACTTCGTTAACCTGGGGATTGTTGGGGCACCACTGGAAGACTTCGTTAACCTGGGGATTGTTGGGGCACCACTGGAAGACTTCGTTAATCTGGGAATTGTTGGGGCACCACTGGAAGACTTCGTTAACCTGGGGATTGTTGGGGCACCACTGAAAGACTTCGTCCACCTGGAGACCTATTGTCCTTTGTAATCCAGGTCACTACCCGCTGAGCTACTGCGACTCCCTAGTTTATAGCCATAGCTGTGGTAAACTTTCCAGTGCATTTCTCAATTTTACGTTCAAATGACAGAATTTGGTGATCCGTGGATCCCAAACAGACATAGACAGGATCGCGGGCAATGCTTAATTGTGAATATTTAGGAAAGGATATATAGGTACCGGGGTGTCCAAACTTATCGCTAATGATAACAGACATATTATTTACAATTTCGACCTTCACGCAAAATTTAAGAGAATAAAAATATGTCAAAGCAACATAATTTACTCCAGCTGTGAATATTTTAACCACAAATGAGTATCTCTCTTGCTCTTTACAATCATTTACAGCAATTGACAATGTTTGTGAACGATGGAGTTCGTTTCACCATTTGTGCGGTAGAGAAACACCGTTCACAACGTTGTCATTTTGAGTACTTTTAGTTTAACAATATCTTTTTTTAAAACATCATTTTTTAAATCTTTATTACTAAGGACTTCATAAAGTTTTACTCATTTATTAATTTAAATTTGTATTAAGTGTTGTTATCAACAATTTGATAACTCTCTGTTCTCGTATATTAATTGTTATCATTTAAGTTTTCGTTCACCATCATCATCATCATTGAGTGCTGTTTCTGCATCGAAGGTTGGCTACCATGGAGCGCCATTCTACTCTGTCTCTTGCTTTGATGGTGCAGATTGTCATAGGTTGGGTACAAATAATAATACATAAATATTATTATATGGGGAACTTCCGAGGCGATAATAGGGAATAATAGAACAAAGAAGTATGTGTTAGCACTCGGAAAAATTGACAGACAAACAACAATAGAAAAAAACGAAGAACAATATATGGTCCGAAGTGGGATCGAACCCGTACTCAGTGGCACCGCGCCTTGCCACGAGAAGCCGAACGCTTGGCACACTGCCACGCAGCCAACTAAAAAATTGGCTATTGCAGCAGTGTCTTACACGAAAGGCGTTCTCAATGACTATAGCATAGGGTAACGATCACAGACCGGAAATAAATTGTATATTTGTACTTTCCTATTCATGCAAGTATCTCCCAGTAAGGCTGAATACTTGTGTTGTAGACAAACATTTATTACACGAAACAGCACGAATAGTAGTTCCCAGTGGTTATATACTGGGTACAAATAATAATACATAAATATTATTATATGGGGAACTTCCGAGGCAATAATAGGGAATAATAGAACAAAGAAGTATGTGTTAGCACTCGGAAAAATTGACAGACAAACAACAATAGAAAAAACAAAGAACAATATATGGTCCGAAGTGGGATCGAACCCGTACTCAGTGGCACTGCGCCTTGCCACGAGAAGCCGAACGCTTGGCACACTGCCACGCAGCCAACTAAAAAATTGGCTATTGCAGCAGTGTCTTCCGTTTCCAAGATGGCGGAACTAAGTCACGTTTTCTCCATCGCTGCAGAAATTCCGTTGGATTCTTATCAACTTCGGTTTTCCGTTCCAATTTTCTGCATTCCAGTGGAAATGATGTTCTACTTGTTATATATGCGCCATTGAATTGGCGTTGCACGCACAGCAATGCTCCGTTTTGACAATTCAAGTGTTGTGAATGCGCATTCCAACGTCTAATGTTGATCTGCGTTTTACGTCACACTAAGTGCTGTTCAGTGACCATTTGATGGAGATGGTTGACGCAAGTTATTTACAAGTTACAACGCATTAATGTGGTGGGCTCCCTCAAGTCAGTCAAGTCAGCCTCTTTGGGAATTTTGTACCATGTTTCGTTCGTTGTAGACTGCATTCACTAGAGTAATCATGAATACATGGGCGCAGTCATTTTGTGCGTGCTACGTCATCATAATGGATCATCGTGTGTCCCAAGACCGACCATGCGCTAATCTTGCGATCTTGCGTTTGGTGTGCATCGGGGATAATCTGGCGACGAACTGTGTTTTGTATGTTCGGAGTTGGAGTTAAACACGATGTCCTAACATCATCAAGCGCCATACATTTACTATGACGATCATCATTTTCAGGAGGACGTGATCTTCCGGGCAATGTGATGGATAGGCGGCAGGAACCATTGAAGGCTATGTCTGCAAAGTGTTCCTTGTTGCAGTTTCCTCATGTTCCAAGTCCGGCTTGTTGCAGGAGCTACTGAGTTAAGTGCTCTGTGCACACCGTGAGCTGTGTGTCTCATCCATTTTGATCATGTTTCGATACTCCAATTGTGTACGATGAATGATGATATCGTATGACAGGGAACAGTTGGCTGTGTTCACTTTCTGTGCGGTTTCGCCTTATGTCTTTTGGCGTGTGCTGAGACTGCTATGATGGGGACTACAGTTACCTTTCTTTGTTTGGAAGATGAGTTATATGAGTTCGGATGATTCCACTGGCACGGGCGGTTGAGCAATTATGGATTTTAATTCGCTTGCAGTGATACCGAGGCCTCCAATAACCAATAACCAATAACCAAGCCTCGGAAGTTCCCCATATAATAATATTTATGTATTATTATTTGTACCCAGTATATAACCACTGGGAACTACTATTCGTGCGGTTTCGTCCAATAAATGTTTGTCTACAACACAAGTATTCAGCCCTACTGGGAGATACTTGCATTAATAGGAAAGTACAAATATACAATTTATTTCCGGTCTGTGATCGTTACCCTATGCTATAGTCATTGAGAACGCCTTTCGTGTAAGACACTGCTGCAATAGCCAATTTTTTAGTTGGTTGCGTGGCAGTGTGCCAAGCGTTCGGCTTCTCGTGGCAAGGCGCGGTGCCACTGAGTACGGGTTCGATCCCACTTCGGACCATATATAGTTCTTCGTTTTTTTCTATTGTTGTTTGTCTGTCAATTTTTCCGAGTGCTAACACATACTTCTTTGTTCTATTATTCCCCATTGTCATAGGCTGACTTGTCCATCTTTATATGTTACTCGTCTATGTTGGTCTTGGTCTGCCGCTGCCTCTTTTACCTTGTACTTTCCCTTCCAATATTACTTTTATTAGGCTGTTGTGTCTTTTAACATGCCCCAATAATTTCTTTTGTCTTGTTCTAATTGTGTTTAGTAGTTCTCTTTTCATTTTTAGTTGTTTTAAATCTTCATCGTTTGTTTTCTTTTCTTTCTATCCAATTCTATCTATTCTTCCAAAAATCCACATTTCAAAGGCTTCAATTTTATGTTCTGTTTTCTTGTCTAATGTCCATGTTTCTGCACCATACAAGAATATTGAGAAGGTGTAACATTTTGCTAAGATTTCGTTAAGTTTACAAATCTTGTCTTCTAATCTCATCCACAGAAACCTGTACAGGAAGAACGTAAAAATAAGCGACCACCACCACCACCATTCCCTCCCCGGACAAGAAAGGGGGTAATTTTTCATGAAGCCGACTATGAGCGCGTAGATGAATATGTCAGGAAGGTAAGCATCAAAGTGTGACATGTAGACCAACACGAGGCTTTTATTTTAGATATGCTCGCAAGGTAGATGAGAAAATTAATGAGATAGAAAGCTTGAGTATATCAGGGCAGGTAAGTATTAAAAGTCTACTACATGTAGGTCGATACAAGACTTTTCTTTAAATACACTCTCAAGGTAGCTGACAATTAATCAGGTGAGAAGGAAGGTAAGTTAGTTCATCATCACCAAGTATCGGGCCTGCTGGCGTAGGTGATCATGTCTCTCCACAGCTTTCGATCTCGACAGTTATTTATAATTTCTGTTGTTGACCTTCTGCCAAGCCATTCTCTTAAGCTGTCTGGTATCTTTTCTCTTTGCTTCCCTCTTTCTCTTCGTCCTTCAATTTTCCCAGTTGTTACAATATATTCCAGGTGTTCTCTTCTCATTACATGGCCAAAAAATGATGATTGTTTCTTCCTAAGATTGGAAATTAGCTCTCGTTTTGCTTTTCCCACTTTCAGAACGTTTTCATTACTCTTCTTAGCTGTCCATGGTAAGTTATTTAGGTAACATGCAAACTCTACATGCTTATCAGTATTGTATGCGGTAAGCTTTGTCAGCAAGACATGCCAGGAGGATGTGCAATTAAGATAAACAGGTGCAGACAATTTAGACGTCATTAAGGTAAACGGGTAATAAAATAAGCAGGTAAACTAAAACGTCAACAAGCTGTATCGGTAAGATAAGAGATAAGACTTTTACAGGTATATATGCAAGGTATGTTAGTATGATTTTTCAATTAAGAATATCAGTAAGTTGCGCGGGTAAGCTATGCAGATATGCTAGTTAGGTATGTCGTTAAGGGAAGCAGATTGACAAACAATAATATGTCAGAAAAGTGTGTCTCTAAGGTTAGCACTTCGACAAAAAATTTATGTCAGTAAGGCATGATAGTATATGTAACAGTAAAGTAAGAGGGTAGACTTTTCGGGTACGACAGCAAGATATGCCAGTAAGATATGTCAGCAAGGTATGTCAGTAAAGTATTCCACTCGGGTATGTCAGTAAGCATGTCAGTAATGTGTCAGCAAGGTACATTTGTAAGATATGCAGGAGAGGTCTGTTAGTAAGATATGTCAGTAACATATGTCAATAAGGTGTCAGCAAGGTATGTCAGTAAGACATTTCAGTAAAGTATGTCAGCAAGGTATGTTTATAAGGAAAACGACAGATTGGTACCGCCGGTATATCTGCATGGTAAGTAAATTAAGATTACAAAGGCCATATCATAAAGACGAATAATTCAAACTATGCAGACAAGTTGGCCAGAAATATTTGGCAGGTACAGACATATTGTACAAACGTGCATGTCAATTTGCTATAATTGTGTTAGGTAATAGGGAAAGATAGACGAGCATGCCAGCAAAATACCTTACTAAGACAAGAAACAGTCATTTCAGCAATGATAGTCAGGTATTTCTGCAATGATAGTCAGGTATTTCTGCAATGATAGTCAAGTATTTCAGCAATGATAGTCAGGTATTTCAGCAATGATAGTCAAGTATTTCAGCAATGATAGTCAAGTATTTCAGCAATGATAGTCAAGTATTTCAGCAATGATAGTCAAGTATTTCGGCAATGATAGTCAAGTATTTCAGCAATGATAGTCAAGCATTTCAGCAATGATAGTCAAGTATTTCAGCAATGATAGTCAAGTATTTCAGCAATGATAGTCAAGTATTTCAGCAATGATAGTCAAGTATTTCAGCAATGATAGTAAAGTATTTCAGCAATGATAGTCAAGTATTTCAGCAATGATAATCAAGTATTTCAGCAATGATAGTCAAGTATTTCAGCAAGAATTGTCGTCAGCAAAATGCACATGTAGACAAGACATGGAGTTATGTAACTAAGCAGGTAAATAGAACAGACATATTACAAGTATGTCAGTAAGTAAAGAAGATACCTTTACGGGTATGAGAGGTGAAATACCAGTAAGGTAAACTATTGAGGTATGTTAGAATAGTGTGTCGGGAATTCATCATCATCATCATTGAGTGCCGTCTCCGCAACGAAGGTTGGCTACCATGGAGCGCCATTTTGCTCTATCTCTTGCTTTGATGGTGCAGGTTGTCATCGGTTGATTTGTCCATCTTTTGATGTTACTCGTCCATGTTAATCTTGGTCTGCCTCTGCCTCTTTTACCTTGTATTTTCCCCTCCAGGATCACTTTCAGTAGGCTGTTGTGTCTTTTAACATGGCCTAAGAATCGCATTTGTCTTGTTCTAATTGTGTTCAGGAGTACTCTTTTCATTTTTAGTTGTTTTAAGACTTTGTCGTTTGTTTTCTTTTCCTTCCATCCAATTCTACCTATTCTTCTATATATCCACATTTCAAAGGCTTCAATTCTCTGTTCTGTTTTCTTGTCTAATGTCCATGTTTCAGCACCATATAGGAATATTGAGAAGACATAACATTTTGCTATTCTTAGTTTTAGCTCTGGTGTTATTTGTTTTGATGTTAGTATGTCCTTCATGACATTAAAACTACTTTTTGCCATTCCTATTCTTTTGTTTATTTCAGTTGTACATTTTCCATCACTGGTTATAGTATGTCCAAGGTAGTTATAGTTCTGAACGGGAATTAAAGCAAGTAAATACTGACAAATAAACAGAAGTATTATTTAAGTAAAGTAGATAGACTATACAGGTATGTCAGTGGTGTACGCAGCGGTAAACGTATGTCAATAAGATTTATCAGTAATGTAAGCAGGCAAATCGTAATGTTACATCAGTAAGTGCATCAGTAGGATATGAACCATAACTTTGTGGTGCATGCATGTTGACAAGATACGACATTAGGTAAGCAGAAAATATATTAATGTAGATCAGTAAGGTAGTCTATATAGATATGCTACTTAGTAAAGTAAGTAAACTATACGGTGTCTTTTTTTTTTCTTTTTTAATGACACAGTAAAGTAAAACGAACCGTCACGCCAAGTGGCGTATAGAGAATATGGTGTTAGTGACCATAATGTTTATAGGCCTTCAGAACATGATTTATTGGGTAATGTGGTCGGTATTACGTCCGTGTCGCTTTAACTTCCCAGATAAAAATCCGGAACTCAATTAAGGCTGGGTGAACCCGGAAGCCGTCAGTCAGGATCGAACCCGACCACTTGTCCTTTGTGGCCCAGTTCACTCACCAACCACAGAGCTATCGCGGCTTTTTTGTTTTTAATGACATACTTTAACAAATAGGTTAACTGTAAACATGTCTTCGCTTTCTTAGTATTCATCTAATAATTGTTCGTGAGTGCATTAAGCATACATACATACAAACTTACATACATACATACATACATACATACATACATACATACATACATACACTAATCAATTAAAACATACACCTTTTCAGATGCCAAGAAACATGAATTATGGAACTTTTGAAGACCTGGTGTGGTATCTGACGTCACCGAAAGGTTGGGACGAGATAATGAAAGTTCGCGCTATTTTTACTTGGGTGACGTCAGTGGACGTGTTCAGTTTGCAGGTAAAAAGAAAATACTCGCCACTAATTGGGGAAAAAAGGGGGTAAGAGGGGGGGGGGGGTTAGATGAAATAAAGAAAGATAGATAGAAAGAAAGAAAGAAAGAAAGAAAGAAAGAAAGAAAGAAAGAAAGAAAGAAAGAAAGAAAGAAAGAAAGAAAGAAAGAAGGAAAGAAAGAAAGTACATTTGTTACAAAACATTGTCGCTAACTTTGCATGTTTATGGTGTGTGTGTGTGTGTGTGTGTGTGTGTGTGTGTGTGTGTGTGTGTGTGTGTGTGTGTGTGTGTGCGTGCGTGCGTGCGTGCGTGCGTGCGTGCGTGTGTGCGTGCGTGCGTGCGTGCGTGCGTGCGTGTGTGTGTGTGTGTGTGTGTGTGTGTGTGTGTTTTTCTCGCTCCTTAAAAAAAGAGTTTTTCTCGCTCCTTAAATGTATCTCTATCTCTCTCTCCCTCTCTAATTTTGTTATTTATGTTATCTAGCTCATGTGACAAATCAATGTGTTGAAGTTAGCCTCTCAAGGGACGAACAGGGCGTGTATTACAACTTAAATAATAGTATTCTGAGTGGCTCCCAAAATAAAAAGGAGATGTAAGTAAAAAAAAGTAAAGCACCCCGTCACGTCAAGTGGCGTACAGGGAATATGGTGTTAGTGGCCATAAATTTTACAGACCTTCAGCACATGATTTTTGTTGTAATGTGGTTGGTATTACGCCCGTGCCGCTTAACTTTCCCAGAAAAAAATCCGGTACCCTTTTAAGGCTGGGTGAACCCGGAGCCGTCGGTTGGGATCGAACACTACCTCTTGTCCTTTGTAGTCCAGTTCACTAACCACTGAACAATCGCGGCTCCCTAAAGGAGATGTACTTTAGTGTATCCAATGAAAAGAGAAGTACTAACACAATTCAAATAAGAGAACTGATATTTTTGAGGCATGTTAAAAGCCACAGCATCCTACTAAAAGTAGCATTGAAAGGGAAAATACAAGGTAAAAGAGGCAGAAGCAGACCAAGACTAACATGGACGAGTAACATCAAAAGATGGACAAGTCAACCTATGACAACCTGCACTATCAAAAATTGAAACAACGGAATTTCGCTCCATGGTAGCCAACCTTCGATGCGATTTCGGCACTCAGTGATGATAATAATGAATGTGGTGCTCTGGATGGGGTTAGCGTTCTTGCTGCGTCTTTATGTTTACGTCTTCTCTGTCCTTGGACAAAGCATATACATTATTTAAATGGGCTAACTATGAAATCTGACGAAAAATGAAACGTAAATAGCAAAAAATTGTAGGACTAAAGTTTAACGTAATTAAATAAATATATGTGCGTGTGTTGTTTATTTTTCCTGCTGAAGGATGTGCGTGTGTTGTTTATTGCTCCTGCTGAAGGATGTGCGTGTGTTGTTTATTGCTCCTGCTGAAGGATGTGCGTGTGTTGTTTATTGCTCCTGCTGAAGAATGTGCGTGTGTTGTTTATTGCTCCTGCTGAAGGATGTGCGTGTGTTGTTTATTGTTCCTGCTGAAGGATGTGCGTGTGTTGTTTATTGTTCCTGCTGAAGGATGTGCTTGTGTTGTTTATTGCTCCTGCTGAAGGATGTGCTTGTGTTGTTTATTGCTCCTGCTGAAGGATGTGCTTGTGTTGTTTATTGCTCCTGCTGAAGAATGTGCTTGTGTTGTTTATTGTTCCTGCTGAAGGATGTGCGTGTGTTGTTTATTGCTCCTGCTGAAGGATGTGCTTGTGTTGTTTATTGTTCCTGCTGAAGGATGTGCTTGTGTTGTTTATTGCTCCTGCTGAAGGATGTGCTTGTGTTGTTTATTGCTCCTGCTGAAGGATGTGCTTGTGTTGTTTATTGCTCCTGCTGAAGGATGTGCTTGTGTTGTTTATTGTTCCTGCTGAAGTATGTGCGTGTGTTGTTTATTGCTCCTGCTGAAGGATGTGCTTGTGTTGTTTATTGTTCCTGCTGAAGGATGTGCGTGTGTTGTTTATTGTTCCTGCTGAAGGATGTGCTTGTGTTGTTTATTGCTCCTGCTGAAGGATGTGCGTGTGTTGTTTATTGTTCCTGCTGAAGGATGTGCGTGTGTTGTTTATTGCTCCTGCTGAAGGCAACGTAAAGCTTTAACCTTATCATTTTTTTCTATTTTTGTTCTCATTTTTCCTTTATTATCAGCTTTACTGTAACTTCTAATGGTGAAGCATGTGTGTGCATTTCTTTGCCTTGACCCCTATCAAAGAATTCTAAAAGTCCTTCCAGAACTTTGACCTTGTTAGCGTCTGGTGGTTAATCTTTTATTGATAGAGCCCTCTTTGTGGCTATTAAGTGTTATTTGTTATTTTTATCATCTTGGATAATCGATATTTCTGATCGCCTTTATCGAACTAATTGATTATTAGACGATTATACCAACTTTACCACAGCACTGCAATTAATTGCCTGTTTCCCCGCTTACCTTATACCGCTGCTATTTCATATTTGTTTAGCGTCATCCATGTTTCTGTGTTCTTCCTAGTTGGATAATTTATCTTAGCTTTTCGTTTTCTCAATTTAGTTTATCTTCATTTCGTTGTCCGTTTATGTGTTCACGTTTTCTGAAGAAGGCCAAATTTAGGACGAAACGTATGGTTTTATGTTTTTGTTTTGTTCCTTTTTTGTAAAGCTGTGAAATATTACTAAGAATCATCATGAGACGTGTAAGGAACAAAATAAAACCAGAAATAACTGAGGAACAATGTGGATTTGTGGAAGGAATGGGCACCAATAATGCAATATGCATCTTAAGAACATTGATAGAAAGAACTACAGAGGTAAAGAAAGATCTATATATGTGCTTTATAGACTACACAAAAGCATTTGACAAAGTAAAGCATGTGGAAATAATCAATATGTTGGAGATATTAAACATTGATGGCAATGATCTGTGAATCATAAAAAAAAAACATGTATTGGCAACAAACAGCAGCTATACGAATTAACAACCAAACAGGACAATTTCAATTTATAAAACAATGATCAGACAAGGCTGTGTTCTGTCGCCGGATTTGTTTTCACTTTACAGCGAACATATTATCTCTCTCTCTCTCTCTCTCTCTCTCTCTCTCTCTCTCCGCCTTGTGGGATACCTTGTTCGATATAGACCTTCTTACTTAGTTGACCTTGAACTGTACTTAAACACCGTTACAGCGCCATATAGAGGCGAAGACGTCTCAAGTTAAATACCGTTACAGCGCCATATTGAGGCGAAGACGTCTCAAGTTAAATACCGTTACAGCGCCATATTGAGGTGAAGACGCCTCAAGTTAAACACCGTTACATCGCCATATTGGGGCAAAGACGTCTCAAGTTAAACATCGTTACATCGCCATATTGGAGCAAAGACGTCTCAAGTTAAATACCGTTACAGCGCCATATTGAGGCGAAGACGTCTCAAGTTAAATACAGTTACAGCGCCATATTGAGGCGAAGACGTCTCAAGTTAAATACAGTTACAGCGCCACATTGAGGCGAAGACGTCTCAAGTTAAACACCGCTACAGCGCCATATAGAAGCGAAGACGTCTCAAGTTAAACACCGTTACAGCGCCATATAGAGGCGAAGACGTCTCAAGTTAAACACCGTTACAGCGCCATATAGAGGCGAAGACGTCTCAAGTTAAACACCGTTACAGCGCCATATAGATGCGAAGACGTCTCAAGTTAAACACCGTTACAGCGCCATCTTTCTTGACTTATTCATTCAATGCAACAATGACCACAAAGAAACGGAGACTTCAAGGCTCGTCAGCCACTTGCTTGTCACCCTAGCCAGGAATGATGATAGTGTCGTAGTCTTCCTTGATGGAAATACATAACAAACAACATTGGTAGTATCATCATGTGCCGTACCGTTTGGCGATCATGTCTTTTCATAATTTTCTGTTCATAGTGAATAGTGCCAATTCTGTTGTTGACTGATTTCCGTGCCATGACACCAAGCTATCTAGTATCAGCTATCTAGTATCAGCTATCTAGTAACAGCTATCTAGTATCAGCTATCTAGTATTTGCTATCTAGTATCTGCTATCTAGTATCAGCTATCTAGTAACAGCTATCTAGTATCAGCATATACATTATTTAAATGGGCTAACTATGAAATCTGACGAAAAATGAAACGTAAATAGCAAAAAATTGTAGGACTAAAGTTTAACGTAATTAAATAAATATATGTGCATGTGTTGTTTATTGTTCCTGCTGAAGGATGTGCGTGTGTTGTTTATTGCTCCTGCTGAAGGATGTGCGTGTGTTGTTTATTGCTCCTGCTGAAGGATGTGCGTGTGTTGTTTATTGTTCCTGCTGAAGGATGTGCGTGTGTTGTTTATTGCTCCTGCTGAAGGATGTGCGTGTGTTGTTTATTGTTCCTGCTCAAGGATGTGCTTGTGTTGTTTATTCCTCCTGCTGAAGGATGTGCTTGTGTTGTTTATTGTTCCTGCTGAAGGATGTGATTGTGTTGTTTATTGTTCCTGCTGAAGGATGTGCGTGTGTTGTTTATTGTTCCTGCTAAATGATGTGCTTGTATTGTTTATTGTTCCTGCTGAAGAATGTGCGTGTGTTGATTATTGTTCCTGCTGAAGAATGAGCGTGTGTTGTTTATTGCTCCTGCTGAAGGATGTGCGTGTGTTGTTTATTGCTCCTGCTGAAGGATGTGCTTGTGTTGTTTATTGTTCCTGCTGAAGGATGTGCGTGTGTTGTTTATTGTTCCTGCTGAAGGATGTGCTTGTGTTGTTTATTGTTCCTGCTGAAGGATGTGCTTGTGTTGTTTATTGTTCCTGCTGAAGGATGTGCGTGTGTTGTTTGTTCCTGCTGAAGGATGTGCGTGTGTTGTTGTTTATTGTTCCTGCTGAAGGATGTGCGTGTGTTGTTTATTGTTCCTGCTGAAGGATGTGCGTGTGTTGTTTATTGCTCCTGCTGAAGGATGTGCGTGTGTTGTTTATTGTTCCTGCTGAAGGATGTGTGTGTGTTGTTTATTGCTCCTGCTGAAGGATGTGCGTGTGTTGTTTATTGTTCCTGCTGAAGGATGTGCTTGTGTTGTTTATTGTTCCTGCTGAAGGATGTGCTTGTGTTGTTTATTGTTCCTGCTGAAGGATGTGCGTGTGTTGTTTGTTGTTCCTGCTGAAGGATGTGCGTGTGTTGTTGTTTATTGTTCCTGCTGAAGGATGTGCGTGTGTTGTTTATTGTTCCTGCTGAAGGATGTGCGTGTGTTGTTTATTGCTCCTGCTGAAGGATGTGCGTGTGTTGTTTATTGTTCCTGCTGAAGGATGTGTGTGTGTTGTTTATTGAGGCGAAGACGTCTCAAGTTAAATACCGTTACAGCGCCATATTGAGGCGAAGACGTCTCAAGTTAAATACAGTTACAGCGCCATATTGAGGCAAAGACTTCTCAAGTTAAACACCGTTACAGCGCCATATTGAGGCGAAGACGTCTCAAGTTAAATACCGTTACAGCGCCATATTGAGGCGAAGACGTCTCAAGTTAAATACAGTTACAGCGCCACATTGAGGCGAAGACGTATCAAGTTAAACACCGTTACAGCGCCATATAGAGGCGAAGACGTCTCAAGTTAAACACCGTTACAGCGCCATATAGAGGCGAAGACGTCTCAAGTTAAACACCGTTACAGCGCCATATAGAGGCGGCGACGTCTCAAGTTAAACACCGTTAGAGCGCCATATAGATGCGAAGACGTCTCAAGTTAAACACCGTTACAGCGCCATCTTTCTTGACTTATTCATTCAATGCAACAATGACCACAAAGAAACGGAGACTTAAAGGCTCGTCAGCCACTTGCTTGTCACCCTAGCCAGGAATGATGATAGTGTCGTAGTCTTCCTTGATGGAAATACATAACAAACAACATTGGTAGTATCATCATGTGCCGTACCGTTTGGCGATCATGTCCTTTCATTATTTTCGGTTCATAGTGAATAGTACCAATTCTGTTGTTGACTGATTTCCGTGCCATGACACCAAGCTATCTAGTATCAGCTATCTAGTATCAGCTATCTAGTAACAGCTATCTAGTATCAGCTTTCTAGTATTTGCTATCTAGTATCAGCTATCTAGTATCAGCTATCTAGTAACAGCTATCTTGTATCAGCTATCTAGTATTTGCTATCTAGTATCAGCTATCTAGTAACAGCTATCTAGTATCAGCTATCTAGTATCAGCTATCTAGTATTTGCTATCTAGTATCAGCTATCTAGTAACAGCTATCTAGTATCAGCTATCTAGTATCAGCTATCTAGTATCAGCTATCTAGTATCAGTTATCTAGTATTTGCTATCTAGTAACAGCTATCTAGTAACAGCTATCTAGTATCAGCTATCTAGTATCAGTCAAACTAGTATCAGCTATCTAGTATCAGCTATCTAGTAACAGCTATCTAGTATCAGCTATCTAGTAACAGCTATCTAGTAACTGCTATCTAGTATCAGCTATCTAGTATCAGCTATCTAGTATTTGCTATCTAGTAACAGCTATCTAATATCAGCTATCTAGTATCAGCTATCTAGTATCAGCTATCTAGTATCATCTATCTAGTATCAGCTATCTAGTATTTGCTATCTAGTATCAGCTATCGAGTAACAGCTAGAATGCATGTACAATATACTTGAACTAGCTCAGTTGCTGTATGGGCGTCCTCGTCCTGTGATCGCGTATAAAATATTCATTTCCTTGCTAATGGATTACGCATAAAGCACCCATATCGATACTGATAGTTAAGGCTATGATCTCATGTAGCACACTCTTTCGGTGCCAATAGTTTAGGCCAAATACAAATAAACAGGGACATAAACACATTGCATTTAAATTACTCACAATCTGAAATCATTAGTTCGTATCGATTGTCGAACAGAATCCATTGACTCTAACATGAATGAGCTTCGAATAAAATTCATCAACACTTGCGTTTTTTGCTTCATTTTCTCTTCTCTCCTCAATTCTTTTGTTATTTCTTTCACTTTACTCGAACCATGGTTTTGACATTTTTCTATGACATTTGCATCCATACTTTATATATATATATATGCCTCCATATACTTACTCCATTAGAGAACGTCAGTAGGGCAAACATAACGCGCTGCACCATGCGATACGAGCTGGCTTAGTGAATGAGGGTTCAAACGTAGCTTAAAGCTCTCAGGTTCACACAACTGACAAAGATATGGGTACTTGATTCACTGAGTTTTGAAAAAAAAAAAGTAACAAAAACTGTAGCCTAGTACGGTGAAATTGTATACTTTAGCCCCCCGCCCCTCCACCTCCTACGACATGAATATATCATCATCATCATCATCATGTGCCATACCGGTTTGCGTGGGTGATCATGTCCCTCCACAATCTTCTATCCACAGTGTATCGCATCAGTTCTGTTGTTGACTGTTTTCCATGCCATGACACCAAGCTATCCAGTATTTTCTCTCTTTGTCGCCCCCGATCTCTCTTTCCTTTTATTTTGCCAGTTGTAACCAAGTATTCCAAATTTCCTCTTCTCATGATGTGCCCGAAAAATGTTGATTGCTTCTTTCTGATGTTTTTTTAAGAGATCCCTTTTTGTGTTGGACTCTTTGAGAACTTCCTCATTGGTCTTTTTAGCTGTCCAGGGAACTTTCAACATTCTTCTGAGAAATCCCATCTCTGTGGCCTCTAATCGTCTTTTAATTTGTTTGTCTACAGTCCATGATTCGCTTCCATAGGTCAGAATTGGTTCTACATGGTGTTTTTAAAGTTGCAGTGCGGTGAATATTTCTAATATTCAGTAAATGACGTAATCATCATCTACGTACCACAATTTTGTAAACCACATTTATGAACAAACCGCTGCTTCATTTAAGGTTTTATTTACGTAAAGGACGGGCATTTCTGGTTGAGCATGTCTTTCGTAATGGCGGTAAATATACGGATGAGGTCATTAGACAATTCGTGAGGAAATTTCCAGACTCACAAGTCCCTTACCGAAATTCTGTTACAAAATTGATCAAAAAGTTTCGTGAAACCGGTAGTGTGGTAGATGCATACCGATCTGGAAGACCTCCAATTTCACAAGACCAAATTATGGAACTCCATGACAGAATTACAATGAGTCCAAATGCATCTTTAAACCACTTGTCTCAACAGGTGCACATATCTAAGAGTTCTGTTCACAAGGTTTTAAGAAGTGAACTACACTATCGTCCATACAAATTAACTGAAGTGTCTCAACTCCAAGAAAGAGATTATGAATCCCGTTTAAACTACTGCATGTGGTTTCAGAATTTTATTTATGAACATGGCGCTGCCATCCTTGACGTCACTTTTTTCACTGATGAGGCCTGGTTTCATTTATCCGGTTATGTGAACAGTCAGAACAATCGGCTGTGGAGCAGTGAAAACCCCCATGAATTTCATCAAGTGCCGCTTTACGATCAAAAAGTCGGAGTGTGGTGCGCTATAAGTCGTATGCGGATAATAGGACCTATATTTTTTAATGAAACAATAAATGCAGAACGTTACCGTACTTTAATTCTTGAACCGTTCATAGCACACCTTACAGAACGGGAAATTATGGAATCCTGCTTTCAGCAGGATGGGGCAACAGCACACACAGCCACAACAACACTCAATTATTTAGAAAGCATATTTGCAAATCGCATTATTTCACGTGGAATCTGGCCTGCTCGTTCACCAGATCTAACACCCCCAGATTATTATCTGTGGGGGGCATTGAAGGGGAAAGTTTATGAAAATAATCCGCAGACAATTAATGACCTAAAGACTGAAATAGTAGACAAGATTAAACAAATATCACCAGACATTATTCTGAAGGTTTTCGCAAATATGGAAAGACGAAACACGACATGTCTTGAGGCCCGTGGTGGACATTTTCAACATATGCTTTAGGCACAACTTTATTGTGTTAATACCAACATTACCCATTATAAGCTCGCCGATAGCAGTCAAGTATATTTGAATAATACCATTTATTTTACAATTTGTGTGACGCATTAGTTAACCGCATTTCTGGTGACGTTTTTTCTTCCGAGAATAGAAATTCACTGCACTGCGACTTTAAAAACACCCTGAACACCGATGAACTCTCTTTCTCATTTTTATTGACATAGATTTGTTGTATAAGATATTTTTCATTTTCTGAAATGTTATTTTGGCCTGAGCTATTCTGTTTTTTTTATTTCTGTGGTGCATCTCCCATCTGATGTTATTATTGTGCCCAAGTATTTGAAACGTTGCACTTGTTTCAGATTTGTCTCGTTTATTTTTATGCTGCATGATGGTGGTGATTGTTTCTTCAATATAACCATTACTTCTGTTTTCTTACTATTCAGACTGAGACCTTTCTTGTTGCTTTCTTTTACTATTATGTCTATCATGAATATATCACGATATTCCTTTCATGAGAGATTGTACTGATGTGCTTACGTGTTATGGTGATTGGATCGTGCTTGATCGCTGTGACATCATTATTTTTATTCCCTACTTCTCGTCACACCCTCCCTTAAAAATTACCACTGCCCAACCAAGCCGTCTTCTTAGCATTAGTATTTGCAAGTTGTGTGGACGAACTTCGAATGAGTATAAATTAGACCTAGAAGTTTCTCAAATTGAGTGTTAAGGAACGACGCTTGAGGCAGCCCTTTCGCCGTTGTGTTTTTTGGGGTTTTTTTTTTCGTTCGCCAGCTTTGACCTCTGACGAAGTCCCTAGAGACTAGGAACTGAATTGTGCGTGTTAATCCATTTTTCCCTGGCAGCCGTGTTCACAGGGGTCCCTCGCCGCACATGCAGATAACTCCGGCTTCGGAGGTACTCATATTCTTTTCCGTCGATGATTAATTGACGTTTCAAGCCGGGCCTCCTGCTGAAACCAGAGGTGGTTGCCGCAGAGAGAAATCATAAATTTAAAAATCACAGCAGGTGTAGCCGGGATTTGAACCCGTAACCTCTCTGTCTCGAGGCTCGCGTATTATATCTCCCCTCGTCGCTGAAAGGCAGATGGGGAAGGAAAGAAGAAGAAGATATATGCGATTGTTTTTAAAGTCGCAGTGCAGTGAATTTCTATTCTCGGAAGAAAAAACGTCACCAGAAATGCGGTTAACTAATGCGTCACACAAATTGTAAAATAAATGGTATTATTCAAATATACTTGACTGCTATCGGCGAGCTTATAATGGGTAATGTTGGTATTAACACAATAAAGTTGTGCCTAAAGCATATGTTGAAAATGTCCACCACGGGCCTCAAGACATGTCGTGTTTCGTCTTTCCATATTTGCGAAAACCTTCAGAATAATGTCTGGTGATATTTGTTTAATCTTGTCTACTATTTCAGTCTTTAGGTCATTAATTGTCTGCGGATTATTTTCATAAACTTTCCCCTTCAATGCCCCCCACAGATAATAATCTGGGGGTGTTAGATCTGGTGAACGAGCAGGCCAGATTCCACGTGAAATAATGCGATTTGCAAATATGCTTTCTAAATAATTGAGTGTTGTTGTGGCTGTGTGTGCTGTTGCCCCATCCTGCTGAAAGCAGGATTCCATAATTTCCCGTTCTGTAAGGTGTGCTATGAACGGTTCAAGAATTAAAGTACGGTAACGTTCTGCATTTATTGTTTCATTAAAAAATATAGGTCCTATTATCCGCATACGACTTATAGCGCACCACACTCCGACTTTTTGATCGTAAAGCGGCACTTGATGAAATTCATGGGGGTTTTCACTGCTCCACAGCCGATTGTTCTGACTGTTCACATAACCGGATAAATGAAACCAGGCCTCATCAGTGAAAAAAGTGACGTCAAGGATGGCAGCGCCATGTTCATAAATAAAATTCTGAAACCACATGCAGTAGTTTAAACGGGATTCATAATCTCTTTCTTGGAGTTGAGACACTTCAGTTAATTTGTATGGACGATAGTGTAGTTCACTTCTTAAAACCTTGTGAACAGAACTCTTAGATATTTGCACCTGTTGAGACAAGTGGTTTAAAGATGCATTTGGACTCATTGTAATTCTGTCTTGGAGTTCCATAATTTGGTCTTGTGAAATTGGAGGTCTTCCAGATCGGTATGCATCTACCACACTACCGGTTTCACGAAACTTTTTGATCAATTTTGTAACAGAATTTCGGTGAGGGACTTGTGAGTCTGGAAATTTCCTCACGAATTGTCTAATGACCTCATCAGTATATTTACCGCCATTACGAAAGACATGCTCAACCAGAAATACCATGTTTTCAATCGTCAACACCATTTCCTTCAAGCAATGAGACAGTGAAAGTAGCCTAGTGCCCGTCCTTTACGTAAATAAAACCTTAAAGGAAGCAGTGGTTTGTTCATAAACGTGGTTTACAAAATTGTGGTACGTAGATGATGATTATGTCATTTACTGAATATTAGAAATATTCACTGCACTGCAACTTTAAAAACACCCTGGTATATGTGAAATGTGTGTGCATGTATTTATAAAATTACAGTTAGATAAACGGGTAAACCCTTGCTCTGAAATAATTGAACTACTTATATGTGGAAACAAACATTATGGATATAAATGTCAAAGTTTAGATATATGCATAATTGTAAGTGATCGCTAAAGAAGAAGAAGGAGGAGTAGAAGAAGAAGAAGAAGAATAAGAAGAGTGACAGAAATTTGTTGACTTGCTCCTATATGCTCTCTGTCGTGGTTTTTATCATTGTTATATATATGATACTGTATCCAGAAAGTGCATCTTTGTTATTTATTTATTGCATGGCTAATCTGTTTCCTTATTTTTCTTTTTACTCTACTCAGGCGAACAGACAACCTTCGAGGAATTCACCAATGGAATATTTTCTGAGAATTCAAAACAATAAAGGAAACCACGCCCACTTAATGGCGGGAATGTGTCAGTATGTAGAGCATTTGTTAGTTTAACTTTTGGGCGAATTACGGAAATAACAAAATACTTCCTTTTTTCCTAAATAGGTGACAAATGAAGAAAATAACGATATTACGGAGGACCTACAATATATATATATATATATATATATATATGTGGGAAAAATTAATTTTAAAAATCATGATGAAAGAAGACAGATGAAATATGTTTGTGTCATGTCACTTCATAACAATAATGATAATGGTGATAATTATAATTATAATTATAATAGTAGTAATAATAATAGCAACAGATATTTATATGGAGAGATGAATTGAGGTGTCATATAAGTCAACTAGACCTAAATCAGTGGCTGTCATAGTTGAGTAGTTCTACTCTAGAACGGCAATTACTTTCACATATAGAACAGATGTACTTGAATACTTAGGCTGTCGCGAGTGCTTCTGTAGTTTCTTCATTCTTGTGATTCTCTTTTTCATGCCATAAGTTTTGTGTTCGTGGCTTGTGTTAAAGTGAAAAGTGGTATATATGTATACCTTCGTACATAGAACGCGAACTGGAAGTATTGATGAAGAAGAGATAGAGTGAATACGGAGAGAAAGATACCCAACAGTTAAAGAGAATAGTATGGCAGAAAGTCATCAGCAGGATTGATAAACAACTGTAGAGACGGAAGTTTGGGAGAGACATGATCACCTATCTCAGCAGACATATTACATTTTATATATTTATATATTTATAATTATATATATGTATATATATCATATGTAAATATGTATGCTGCGGAGCTCTGTGTGAAAAGTTTCCTGTTATATGTTACATATATCATATATACATAGAGAGAGAGATAGACGGACAAGAGAGAGAGAGAGAGAGAAAGAGAGAATATTACCAGTAAAGTGTAACCAAAAGCATGAAGTCAGAACAACGCAGAACGGCTCTCCATACAGCTCCATCGATGTGAATTCAACGATAATCAATTATACTCGTAGCTTTGAATAGGGAATCAATTTTTCTGCCCCATGATAAGCCATTGATAACAGTAATGTGACCGCTAAAAGTATCTCACACCAAGTTACATGCATCCGGAGCTCGTACCTGTAACATAGTGGCGGAAGACAAAAATAAACCATCAATCGAAACAATTTTGACAGGAGAGACCTAAAGGCCAATTTGACATGAATACTATGACGATCATCATTTTCAGGAGGACGTGAACTTCCGGGCAATATGGTGGATAGGCGGCAGGAGCCATTGAAGGCTATGTCTGAAAAGTGTTCCTTGTTGCAGTTTCCTCATATTCCAAGTCCGTCTTGTTGCAGGAGCTACTGAGTTAAGTGAGTTAATTCGGATGATTCCACTGGCACGGGCGGTTGAGCAATTATGGATTTTAGTTCATTTGCAGTGATACCGGGGCCTTCCATAACCAAATTCCATTTTTCAAACAACGCACTGGATGGATGGTCCAGTTCAGTGACACATTTTTTCACTTATTTTTTACACATTTTCAATGCACCTTTTTACATCATTTTTCTCTTTACTCTCGCTTTCTCCCTCTCCCCCTCTCTCTATCTCTCTCTCTCTCTCTATATATATATATGCCCATGTAATATAATATATTCTACTTTCGTATTTCCTTGTCGTTTTATCTCTTCCTTCTTCTTAGTTTTATTACTTTGGAATATATAATAGAGTATTTTGTCTTCATTTCGATGTCGGTTTGTGTTGTAATTTTATTACCTTTCTTTTATCAATATTAGTCAGTAGTCTCATTTTAAGTCTTAATCGCTAAGAGTGAAAATGAGTTACAAGAAAGCAAAAATAAAGGACTCAGCCTTAATAGCAAAAAGACAGAACTAATGGTAACAACAAAGAAAAAGACATCACCTCAGTAAAATAAAGACAAGTGGAACAATATTAAAACAGGTAAATGAATTTAAATATTTGGGAACTTTGTTAACCTCAGACGGAAGATGTACAAAGAGGTGAGATGCAGAATGGCTCAGGCAAAAGCAGCTTTCCAAAAAATGAGGAAGATACTATGCAATCTATTTTTGACAATAGAAACAAGAAAAAGAGTTCTTAAATGTTGTCTACAGTCAGTCTTAACTAATGGATATGAATCATGGACAATGGGACAACAGATAAGGAAATCACTGGAGTCTGTAGAAATGTGGTTTAACAGAAGAATGTTGAGAATACCATGGACAGTTAAGAAGAGTAATGAAAACGTGTTGAAAGAGGCTAAGGCAAAAAGAGAGCTAATTTCCAACATTAGGAAGAAATAATCATCATTTTTTGGCCATGTAATGAGAAGAGAACAGCTGGAATATATTGTAACAACTGGGAAAATTGAGGGACGAAGAGACAGAGGGAAGCAAAGGGAAAAGATCCCAGACAGCTTAAGAAAATGACTTGCCATAAAATCAACATCAGAAATGATAAATAACTGTCGAGATCGAAAGTTGTGGAGAGACATGATCACCTACACCAGCAGGCATGGTACTTGATGATGATGAGTTTCATTTTAGCAGAGCTTATTCTTAGTTCTTTCCACATTATTTTCATACCTAGCCTATGAACAGTCTTTTAATAATCAATAAATATTATCAGATGTGAACAGTTCCATTCTATAGATTATTCTAATATGGTTCTCAGTGTGGCGATGCGGTCTGTACGCGATGACCATTACTAATCAAACCTTACTTCCGCAGTTTTCTTACATCTCTCTACCTATTTTCTTTCTCATTTTCCTAACACTGGTTTAACGTGTAGAGCTAAATTATATTTTCAGTTTGATGATGATGATGATGATGATGATGCGGTCGCCCGATGATTTGAGGTATTCTAGCGGATACGAACCGCAGACTTCCTCCTCGTCATCCGCCCTTAAAAGGACGTTAAGTGGACGTAGTTACGTTGTGTTGAAGTTTGCAGTGTAACACTGTGATGTCTGCGCCTTTCGGCCCAACACATCCGACTTCAGCCGACATTTTTGAGTACCGGGTTTGTCTTCCCTCTTCGATCCCTGCTCGCTTGGCCAGACTAGACAGGTTAGTCTGTTTCTGGAGGCACCGCGGAGAGGTGTAGCAGGGTCTGGATGGTTCTGGTTCACCGACCCTGGCGCAAGCCATCAGTTATGAGTCACTGACGACTTCCAGCTCTGGTGCTGGATGGGGCGCGCCTTCGCCTCCTATTTTCAGTTTGAAGCGGCGATGTAGAAGTGGTTATTTCACTTGTCTATGTTGTGAATTATCTTTAAATGGTTATTGCACTTGTCTGAGATGTGAATTATCTTTAAGTGGTTATTGCATTTGTCTATGTTGTGAATTATCTTTAAGTGGTTATTGCATTTGTCTATGTTGTGAATTGTCTTTAAGTGGTTTTTGCACTTGTCTATGTTGTGAATTATCTTTAAGTGGTTATTGCATTTGTCTGAGATGTGAATTATCTTTATGTTGTCATTACACTTGTCTGAGATGTGAATTATCTTTAAGTGGTTATTGCACTTGTCTATGTTGTGAATTATCTCTAAGTCGTTATTACACTTGTCTGAGATGTGAATTATCTTTATGTTGTCATTACACTTGTCTGAGATGTGAATTATTTTAAAGTGGTTACTGCACTTGTCTACGTGGTTAATTAGCAGTAGTAAGACCAATGCGGCTCCCATGTGCATCCAGCCACTAAAAATACAACAGAGATTATCTCTATGATAGCATGGTGGAGTGATCTAACTCTACTGCTCTTTCACATTGTTCTACGACGCCAGAGGAGCCTTTTTTTTTATTGTATTTTATTCAGTGATGTATGGTCCTTTTCGTCTTGTCAGACGGTCTAGTGGATGCTATTGTGTATTTTTGAGGTTTTGTTTTTGTCGAACATCTTCTCTCATGGCTAATTCTACCAATGTTTGACAAACACACACGGCTACAGAATGAAAGAGTCAAGCACAGTGATCCACAGCGTTTTCCACCCTTTTTCATGAGTCTTTTCTCTTCTAAGTTTTGCCTTAGCACAGTCTCAAATGATCTTATACCATTCTTTATACATTGCTCTCCATGATGTGCGATCACTTGCCAGATGTTCCCAGTCATATTCACATATGGAGAAGTCACTCAGAGATGATTTGCAGATAGCTCTATATCGTAGTTTAGGTCTGTCGATTTTTATTCAATGATGGTCCAACAAAAGCAAGTGCCAAATCTTATAAATAAACCAACGACATTGACTTCCATTATTTTTCAGCATTGCAGGAATCCAGTGCATGATCGTGGATGGCATCAACAAAAGTGCAGCATTTGAGATAGGAAAGAAGATGGACAGAACAAACACAAGAGCCCAGTGGAACGCTGTCTATGTAGGAGGAAACTGGAGATTTGTTGATGCATTCTGGGCCAGCGCATGTCTAGTGGGGAAAAAATCTGGTTTGTTGTTGAGAGAGATTAATTCTGAGTTGTGTGTCTACGTAGAATACGTGTTGTAATTAACTTGGGAGAGAGAGGGGGTTGGAGTGCAACGCATCTTACCTGGCTTGTATATATCAAGGAAAATAATGAGTCCCATCATCTCCAAATGCTGAGTTTCTTTTCTATTGAAAAAAAAATCCTTTCTTTGTCTTTACTTGTTATTATAATCCTTCAGATGTTGAAGGAGAGGCCATGCTCTAGGTCTCGTTCTTGTGGCGACTTCGGCCAATGTCACGTCATGCCGTTTTAGCTTTTCCTTTCTGGTTTTACTCCATATTGTTCCGTGGCTCGAGATATGATAATTAACCATCTCTTGGAAGAGGTGTCGTGAGTGATCACACTTAGTGCTAGGGGCCCATAATAAGAGGTAAAGTGCTTAAATCTTCTTCTGCGTACACCTCTAGATGTTGATACTAAATTCCAAGAAAGAGTTCATCAGCTCAAGACTGGTGACATCCCCTTACAGCTCGTCCCGGTAGGGTGCTGGTCAGGCCACATGAACTGTCCCTGTTAATCATAGGGTGAGCATGATTGTAGCAGATGTTCAGCAATTATTTTTCTTGTTCCACAGTCACATCGATCAGAGATTTCTATCCCTCATCATCACCGAGTGCCGTCTCCGCAACGAAGGTTGGCTACCATGGAGCGGCATTCTGCTCTGTCTCTTGCTTTGATGGTGCAGGTTGTCATACGCTGTTTGTCCATCTTTTGATGTTACTCGTCCGTGTTAGTCTTGGTCCGCCTCTGCCTCTTCAACCTTGTATTTTCCCCTCCAGGATTACTTTTAGTAGGCTGTTGTGTCTTTTAACATGGCCCAAAAATCGCATTTGTCTTGTTTGAATTGTGCTTACTAGTTCTCTTTTCATTTTTAGTTGTTTTAAGACTTCATCGTTTGTTTTCTTTTCCTTACATCCAATTCTACCTATTCTTCTATATATCCACATTTCAAAGGCTTCAATTCTCTGTTCTGTTTTCTTGTCTAATGTCCATGTTTCTGCACCATATAGGAATGTTGAGAAGACATAACATTTTGCTATTCTTAGTTTTAGCCCTGGTGTTATTTGTTTTGATGTTAGTATGTTCTTCATGACATTAAAATTCCTTTTTGCCATTCCTATTCTTTTGTTTTTTTCAGTTGTACATTTTCAATCACTGGTTATAGTATGTCCAAGGTAGTTGTAGTTCTGAACTGTCTCCAGGTCTATTCCTTCAATTTTGATATCCACTTGTGGGTTTTGAGTATTTTCTTTGTTTATGATCATAGTTTTAGTCTTTTTGATATTCATATCTAGTCCATATTTTTTGCTTGTCATGTTTATTTCATTAAGTAATTGTTGTAGATCTTTAGGATTTTCTGTTTGTAGTACAGTATCGTCAGCATATCTTAGGTTATTGATTATCTTTCCATTAATTTGTAGGCCTGGCATCTCTACGATGCGTTTAAAGATTTGCTCAGTGTATAGATTGAACAAGCTTGGTGAGAGGATGCATCCCTGTCTTACTCCTCTTTTAATATCAATGGGTGTAGAATTCTCTTTGTTATATTTTATTATTGCTGTTTGCTCCCAGTATAGATTACATATTAGTCGCATGTCCATGTCATCTAGATGTATCTCTTTTAGGCATTCTATAAGTTGTTTGTGGTGTACACTATCAAAAGCTTTGGTGTGGTCTATGAAGCAGGCATATATTGGTTTGTTTACTTCTGTGTACTTTTCGATTAATGTTCTCATGCAAAATATGGCTTCTTTTGTCCCGTTATTTTTCTTAAATCCAAATTGCTGCTCATCTAATTCAGTATTGATTTTTATTCTGAATCCTTCCTTGTATAACTTTTAGCAAGATTTTTGTAACATGGCTCATTAGGCTTATTGTTCTAAAGTCACTGCATTCAACTACACCATTCTTCTTAGACAATTCAATGAAAGTTGATGTTTTTACTTCATTTCGTATGTATCCTGTGTGGTATATGTCGTTGCATTTGCATATGCCTGTAATCACTTCAATGCCAAAATCTGCTAATGCCTGTATCATCTCTATCTGTATGCTGTCAGGTCCTGCTGCATTTTTCCTTTTTTGTCTGCAATGCATCCCCATTCCGTGACTTTTTTAAATTTTTATTAGTCATTCTCTTTATTTCTGTGTGCATTCCTCTTAAGTCTTGTTTGCTTTCCATAGTTTCTATTTCTATATATTTTTGGCTGAAACAGTCTTCTTTTGCCTTTTTGCACATTTTTCGTATTTCATTATCTATTTTATTGTATTGGGCAGTGTTCTTCGCTTGTCTCCTTTCTTCCATTTTTTCTAAGATGGTGTTAGTTATCCATTTTTGTTTTTTGTTCTTTTCTTTTTTGGGGAAGGTCTCGCAGGTTTCTTGTATGTTTTTCTTTATGCATTGCCATATGGTTGTGCATTTTTCATCAGGACTTTCTCTTCTGTATTGCTCAATTGCCTTTTCTAGCAGCTTCTGATATGTGTTCTTTACTTGTATTGTATAGGTATAGGTCTATCCCTAGGACGTTTAAAAAGATACTTTAGTCTAATGAGATAAAATGCCACATTGTGATGAAAACAAACAACCGTGTACTGTGAAGCTCAATGCTTCACTGCCCAACAAAATCACATACAACTTGCCGCGATAGCTCAGTGGTTAGTGAACTGGACTACAAAGGACAAGGGGTAGGGTTCGATCCCAACCGACGGCTTCCGGGTTCACCCAGCCTTAAATGGGTACCGGATTTTTTTTCTTGGAAAGTAAAGCAGCACGGGCGTAATACCGACCACATTACCCCAAAAATCATGTGCTGAAGGTCTGTAAAATATAGGGTCACTAACACCATATTTCCCTATACGCCACTTAGCGTGATGGGGGTACTTTACTTTTTCACTTACTCTGTCATTGCAGGCTCTCATAACAAACAAACTTATTCATTTCAATAATCAGTAAAATTATAGATTAGTTCTAGTAGGATACTTTGTGTACCAAATCTCTGATTCTATTTAAATCAACACGTGATGCTATTGTTTTTTTTTCTCCTTTTGAATCATGTTGATAGGTGAATGGACTCCCGTCGATGTTGACAGTGATATTAGAGAGAACGAGGATGCCAGCGAGGGTACAACCCACCACAGAATTAACGAGTTTTATTTTTTCCCTGACCCTGATCAGTTTGTATGGACACATTTTCCTAGCAAAGCGGCGTGGCAGTTGCTAAAGAACCCAGTTACTATCAATGAGTTTGAGAGCCACTTTTACGTCAGAGAACGATTCCATGTTCTTGGTATGTATTTTCTGTACTATTATTATATAAAACATTACCCAAAAATCATGTGCTTAAGGTCTGTAAAATATATTGTCACTAACACCATATTCCCTATACGCCACTTGGCGTGACGGGGGCACTTTACTTTTTTTTTACTTTATTATTATATAAAACGAAAAATCCTTACAATTTTAGGAGGAACCACACCAAGATTCTTCACAAAGATTTTGTGACGTAAATTGCAGATTAGCTATCGCATTCCCAAAATCCAAACTTCCACATGTAGAAAGAATGAGACACCACAATTCTCAGACTCTGAACAAGATTTTGTAAACTAAATTCTCGCATTCTTGTCCTGATGTCAATGTCTTACCGTCTGTAGAATTCGGTCAACTCCCTTGCTAGTTCTTTGTGAACGTCGCTTTATATTTTATTTATTATTTTATTTTACAAAGAAAAGAAAACTTTCTTTTATAGTCCATATAGTTCGCCTTTATGCGAGCTCATTTGCAGTGGTGTCAACGCTATATATTAAATACAATATATATTGACAGGTAGGATGATAAAATCTCTAATATTGAAATGTGGTTAAAAGGGGAGCTAATTGTGTCCATGCGGGATAGTTATTTATAAACGTTTTGTTTAATATTAAAATAAAGAGAATTAGCTACACTTTGTTGTATATTACCAATTGTGTAAGATCAACAGAACAATCATCACCGTCATGCAGCATAAAAATAAACGAGACAAATCTGAAACAAGTGCAACGTTTCAAAGACTTGGGAACAATAATAACATCAGATGGGAGATGCGCCACAGAAATAAAAAGCAGAATAGCTCAGGCCAAAATAACATTTCAGAAAATTAAAAATATCTTATGCAACAAATCTATGTCAATAAAAATGAGAAAGAGAGCTCATCGGTGCTATATAGAACCAATTCTGACCTATGGAAGCGAATCATGGACTGTAGACAAACAAATGAAAAGACGATTAGAGGCCACAGAGATGGGATTTCTCAGAAGAATGTTGAAAGTTCCCTGGACAACTAAAAAGACCAATGAGGAATTTCTCAAAGAGGCCAACACAAAAAGGGAGCTCTTAAAAAAACATCAGAAAGAAGCAATCAACATTTTTTGGGCACATCATGAGAAGAGGAAAGTTGGAATACTTGGTTACAACTGGCAAAATAAAAGGAAAGAGAGATCGCGGGCGACAAAGAGAGAAAATACTGGATAGCTTGGTGTCATTACATGGAAAACAGTCAACAACAGAACTGATACGATGCACTGTAGATAGAAGATTGTGGAGGGACATGATCGCCTACGCCAACCGGTATGGCACATGATGATGAAGATCAACAGACTCCGGGTGAACTAGAACATTCCTGGGGTCAAGACACGCACCAGTAACTGAAATGATCAAGACCCTACTCCGCCTCCAGGCGGTGATACCGGTAACAAACTAGCCAGTCAGACCATGAGAATAGGATTCGAAGAAGGGCAACCCGGTACTTAAAAAATGCTGTACTGATATCGGATGTTGTTGGCTGAAAGGTTAAAAAATGCTCTACTGATATCGGATGTTGTGGGCTGAAAGGTTAAAAAATGCTCTACTGATATCGGATGTTGTTGGCTGAAAGGTTAAAAAATGCTCTACTGATATCGGATGTTGTGGGCTGAAAGGTAAAAAATGCTCTACTGATATCGGATGTTGTGGGCTGAAAGGTTAAAAAATGCTCTACTGATATCGGATGTTGTGGGCTGAAAGGTTAAAAAATGCTCTACTGATATCGGATGTTGTGGGCTGAAAGGTTAAAAAATTTCCACTTTTGATGCATACTACATGATACAGCACGTCAACGACCAATCAACGTTTCTCTAAAGGCGGACGATGAAGAGAAATAGGCGTCGACCAATCGACGTTTCTCTAAAGGCGGACGATGAAGAGAAATAGGCGTCGACCAATCAACGTTTCTCTAAAGGCGGACGATGAAGAGAAATAGGCGTCGACCAATCAACGTTTCTCTAAAGGCGGACGATGAAGAGAAATAGGCGTCGACCAATCGACGTTTCTCTAAAGGCGGACGATGAAGAGAAATAGTCGTCGACCAATCGACGTTTCTCTAAAGGCGGACGATGAAGAGAAATAGGCGTCGACCAATCGACGTTTCTCTAAAGGCGGACGATGAAGAGAAATAGTCGTCGACCAATCGACGTTTCTCTAAAGGCGGACGATGAAGAGAAATAGTCGTCGGGGAACGCCGAAAGAAAATGAAAGAAAAGAACTATTTAGAACCTGCTCCACCTCTTTGTTGTGCCCCTAGAAACAGACTAACTAGCCTGACCAAACGAGTAGGGGTCGAAGAGGAAAAGCAACCCGTACTCAAAATGCCGTGCTGAGGTCGGATGTTTTGGGTCGAAATGCAAGAGTGTCACATTTCTAATTCAAACTACACCAAAAAAAAAAAACATCTATGCCCTCTTATAGCTCTTTTAAAGGCGGATGACGAAGAGATATATCCGTTCCTTAAGTAGCCTTCGAGTGAAGACGTCGGGGTAAAAATAAAAAGCTCCAAACAATATAATGAGGATTGTAGCTGGCAACATTAGATCGTGCCCATTACAGAACTAGGAAAAGTGACACACTTGTAACCAATGGGAGGCAGATTGATAGCAAGATCAAACAACGTGAACAAAATAATACAACTGGCAAATTATCGCACACAACAGAGAATACATCGCTTTGAAGGGGAAAAAATAGGTTATAACGGAACAGCTTCAAGAAAACAAAAACTGAAGCCATCAAAGCAAGAGCCAAAACGATTAACATTACATACAGACATCCAATATGGAGAAAACATTATCAACATTGACACGACATAGGGCATTCTAGAAATAGAGAATAAAAACAGCCAGTAGTGTAGAACGAAGAAAAACAATAATGTCAAAATATACAGAAAAACAATTCTCAAACTCTTCCTTGATACATTGCACTTATAGATGGATAAGTAACCAAATCAAATGAAAATGGATGAAGATGTATCATCATTTGCCTAAAATATGAAAGAGAGAAGAGGCTATCTGCGACAACAGAGAAGTCACCAAGTAACTATAGGCAGAAGCTCTGAAACATCAAAAAGAAACAATCGACATTTTTCGGGGACATCATCAGAAGAGGAAAGTTGGAATACTTGGTTACAACTGGCAAAATACACGGAGAGAGAGATCGCGGACGACAAAAAGAGAAAATACTGGATAGCTTGGTGTCATGGCATGGAAAAGAGTCAACAACAGAACTGACACGATGCACGTGGATAGAAGTTTGTGGAAGGACATGATCGCCTACGCCAACCAGTATGGCACATGATGATGAAATGATAGGAATCTCTTATGATGCGACTGTGGCATAAGCAAAATGATTGTTGATCTCCTACTGCAATCATGCACAACATGCGATTACTAAAATAGAACTCTTGTAGCCATCACCGGTATCATTCAATAACAAACTGTTTTAGAGCTGTCACCAGTCTTGATCAGGGACCCGCGATAGCTCAGTGGTTAGTGAACTGGACTACAAAGGACAAGAGGTAGGGTTCGATCCCAATCGACGGCTTCCGAGTTCACCCAGCCTTAAATGGGTACCGGATTTTTTTCTGGGAAAGTAAAGCGGCACGGGCGTAATACCGACGACATTACCCCAAAAATCATGTGCTGAAGGCCTGTAAAATTTATGGTCACTAACACCATATTCCCTATACGCCATTTGACGTGACGGGGCTCTACTTTTTTTTTACTTACCATTCTTGAA